>KK121306.1:500011-579706 GCA_000611955.2 Stegodyphus mimosarum
AAATCATAAATGAATTTTATTTGGAATGATCCTAAATTTCGAAATGTGAAAGAAAGAATCAAATAAGTTTAATAAAAAAGAGATATTCATAAATATATACCAAATTCAATGAATACGGAGGAGCTAAAATTTTGAGAGCTCATTTTTTAGAAAACTACTCGTCCGATTTTTACAAAGGTATAATTTGGTATTTGAGTCATAGAATAGAAATATGGAAAAAATTGGTATGTTATTTCAGAAAAAGTCCGATTTTGTATCAAAATGCATGTGTCGGAACAATGCTATATATAAGTGTAATATATATCCGAAGTCGCACTTTGGAAACATGGAGAACGTAAGTTAAATTTCGACACTTGGCCCAGTAGAACAGGAGATATAGAACTGTAGCATTTGTGTCTGTGCGTGTGCAAGGTGTACTTTTCTTTGTACTTGCACCAAATTTTCTAAAGAAGCCCAGTATCCGGAGAAAGTTCAAGGTGGATTGATCCGGTTTAAAGATTTTCGGAACGTTAGCGGCGAAGATGGATTTAAGCTCCACTTTGCGATGACAGTTGCTTTCAATTGCCTCTATTATCCGCTGCGTTAAATTAGCTTGTGTAAAAGGGTCTCTGAGTAATAAGAGTTTTCATCGCAATATCCGTACGAAAAGTTTCGCAAGTTATTTGACTTCGCTATTATTTAACCTTGTAGGTGAGTGGGAAGTGTTTGAAGTTTTTCAGAAGAAATTGTTGTGTGGACTGTATAGGAAAGTTTGCTGATAGTTTAGTTCGTTAAGTTGTCGAATTGGAATAGTTGCTGATAGTTCATTTGTTGTTGTTGTGATTAGTTGTTGATAATTTAGTTATGCAGTTTTCAGTCGTCAGTCACCACTATACCATGACGATATGCTGCACTAATGGGGTGACTCCATTTAAGGATTGGTAACTGACTAGGTTTGCGTTTAAGTTAGCTACATGTTACTTACTGCATACAGAACAAACATATTTATTATAAATCTATGAGAAACTCTATTAACAATACAATAAAGAAAATTGACAATTAATATTGAATGCATAGATAAGATAAATGTTTTCTCATTATGTCAGAATCTTGCTAGCGTCAAGAGCCTCTCTAGGCGGAAGTTGAAGAGTGTTCCGACATGTTGCTGTGCCTAAAACAATCTGCAGACTGAATTAGTGACGTCCTCTTAATTTTCAAGTTGCATTTCATGCGCTCGATTCATTATAGTTGAAGACGAGTTAAAAAGTCATTGGCTTTTCGGTCCCTGCCATTCGGGAGGCTCTGATGACAGATGCAATGTAGGTCGCTAAAATCTTTTGCGATTGGTAGTGAAATTATCACTCTTGTATTGTCATGTAGATGTGTTACTGAACAAGTTATTGCTTTTGTAGTGTCAGAGCATATCCTCTCACTCCACGTATTGTAACCACGTAACCGCTCGAAGACTGCGACTTGTGGGCAACTGCACGTATGAATTTTTCATCTTTGTGTGATTTCCTGAAATATTAAAGATAATATCTTTGACTTTTATACCTTAGAGCTTGCAGCTATTAACTTTTGAATCAATCTCAAAGTCACATTAGTTAATAAGTCGACTTGCGGTCTATTTGTTAGCTAAAACTGACTGTTAATCCTACCTCCGGGATGAGGATTTGAATACCGAGTAAAAACTGAGTACTTTGTGTTCTTCCCTCTGCTCTCTCTTACTATGGGTGTAACATCGGTCCATGAAATTCGCCATGAGCATTCTTGGTTATGAGGCGGCTAACTGACCCATGAGTTCGGCCATTCCTGAGCAATATATCAAAGATCAGTTTTTGGGCCAATTTTGAAACTTGAATAGCGAGCTGAAACGAAAAGGAATAAACGAACTCTATTGAAACACATGAATTGCAATTACATCAATTGTAAAAGTATTGCGTTGAAATCGTATAAATAATAAAATCTTATCGAGATGTATCCAGGTACGTTTAATCAAAAGATTTCTCTAAAATTCAAGAGAACTTTTAAAGAACATTGATATTAAGAAAAGATAATCTTAAATTGTCGTCTTATTTTGAATCTAGAATTAGAGGATGATCTGACCGAGGCCCGTTTCCTTCCAGAAGAAGAATATTTTTGCTTTTTTGTAGTTTCTCTTTGTCTAATTAGGAATTTTGCATTAGCATTTCTCTCAAAAGGTATCAAAGGAAAAACGAGCCAAAATGCTATAAAAAAACAAACTCGTGCAAAGAAATGGTACGTAAAAATGTATCATAACAAATTGCTTAATGTAAGTATAAAAATTTTAAATAAAATGTTGTAAATAAAAATTTTTGCTTATTATGTTAATAATAATATCTCATAGCGTCACGTTGTTTGTGACATGTCTCATTCTCTCATATAAGAATGTCATGATTTGTTTATTAAATTAATGATAACATCTAACATGGCATGTATAAGAATGTCATGTTGAATATATGTTGCCAAATTAGTGAAAGCTCTTTTTTATGTATTTCATGAACTTTCAATCATTTGTTTCAGTATTCTAGAAATTACATTTTGTGATTAACGTATTTTAGCCTAACACAGAGTAATCAGTTTTAGTGAAAATGTAAAAAATTAGCTCTTTTTTATGTATTTCATGAAATTTCAATCATTTGTTTCTGTATTCTAGAAATTACATTTTGTGATTAACATATTTTAGCCTAACACAGAGTAATCAGTTTTAGTGAAAATGTAAAAAATTAAGTTTGAACGTTATAATTATCATCATCATCATCTTGTGTAGATAATTTTAAAAAGTTTTTTTTAATTGATGCAATTCTTAGAATCGAAACGACAGCTGCGTGAGCTTAGGCGTGAAGAAGATCGGATAGACTTACGTTAATGTCGGTCTTTCATAACACTTAAAAGTTGCACCATAGAGTAAAAACCATGATGTTTGTAATTATGTTTACTCTTCAGGTGCAGTCCACCTTTTCATGCTACTCATTATTTATATTGGCGGTTGCATCGTTTTTAACATTTACATATCTATAGCTATATCTATCTACTTATGTACTTATCTATCCATCTATCTATCTATCTATCTATATCTGTATCGATCTCTCTCTCTATATATATATATATGTATCTACTTATATATCTTTCTCTCTCTTTCTGTGTATATATATATATATATGGCTCAAACTTCAATATCGTATTAAAATAATAGTTAACAAACTTTCAAGACGCATTTTAACGTGATAAATTTCAAACGTTGTATGAAACAAAAAACTTAACATCATTACCGCGGTAGATATTTTTTCGGCAACCAGTGACATGAAATTTTAAGTTGGTTTTGATCTTTAAGTGCCCGTTGAAGCATGTTACTGAACCTGAAAAAAAACTCGATATAGCTAGCGTTTGTATCCATCAAAAGGCGTTGGGAATTGGAGTGTTCACTGATAAGAAGAGTTTGATTGATACCAAGGAGAGGACTGCAAAACCTGCTACTTTCCCCCATACTTCAGGGAAAAAATTGCTTTTTCATTCTTTTACTTTTAGTTCTCTTAGATTGCCTTCAGATCTAAAGGATTTCATTTATTATTTTTTTTTTACTTTTACTTGTTAACGGGTCAGTTCTTTACTCTTTTAATCTGATCTTGGTGCAACTCTTAAAAAGATTAATGTTCTGATGAAAGGTAATTTATTTTAACCAAAACGTCGAATTCTGTGAAAGGGATGAATCTCTAAGAATTAATGGTTACACAAGTTTTTTTTTTCCATTTCTATTTTATCTTCACTGTCTACTTTTACTAATTAAAAGTAACATATTAAAATCTTTAACTAATTCAGGTGCCTTTACTGCGTAACATCATTACCCCTAGTGTCGTGTTCAAAGTATACTCAGAGACACTGGTTGAAACATGAAAAAAGCTCAAAAGTAACTGTTCCAACACTCATCCACATGCAGAGCCTGTTTAGAGACCTCGAATTTTAGAAGAGTATCGCAAGATTTTTTTTAGCATTACATAATTATTCGTACATTAATTGCAGTGCTGAACCATCTCTCACAAATTATATTGCGACTTTGCAGGAAAAATGAAATATGAATGTCACTACCAAGGACCACTGTATAACAAGCATATGTAAAAGCTGTTAAAATTAGATGTAATATTTCCTTTGAAGCATTATCCTAAATTCTCGAAATCAAAATTGTCGATTAATAAAGCCAATGCAAATTGGTTGCTGGCAGATCTTTGTTGGGGATACATACTTTAAGAACCGCTATCATTTATTCTGGTCTGGAATACATTACACGTAGTTGCTTGTCTTTTGAAGAGCAGGATTGGTTGGGGATTATTGCTAGTGGCATGACTAGGGGTACGCAAAAGCATACCGACTCATAAGGCCCGAAGCTGCAAAGGGCCTTTAGTGTTCCCGCTGAATTACGTTTGCATGTTTAAACTTTAAAAATAAAATGGTTTCGAATCAGATAGAGAGCCTATGGAAATACACTAAAACAACTGTAACACTGAATTATAAGTGCTAACTTTAACTAATAACGAAGTCAAACTGAAAAGGGAAGAAGCTACATATTTTTTTTATGCGGGGTAGACGAATGTTTTCAATTTTTAATGTTTTTTTTTCAGTTATCATAATAACTAACCATTTTTTAAACTTTCCTATGCGCACTAGTTTTAATATTTTATTTAATATGTGTAATTAATTTTATGAAAAAATATGCCGCCTAACCGAGAGTTCAGAGATAGTGACTAACCACTATCACCGAAGGACTCAGGTTCGAATCTTGGAGACTGCAAATTCGTACTTTCACCTGTATGGTTCTCAAGACTCTATCTTGCCAAAGACAAGCGTAATCCCGCTTGCTTGGCACGATGAAATTTGTGGGTTGGCTCTGATATCAAACAAGTGATATTAGTCACAAATACAACAAGGAGAAATACATAAATTTTCTCTTAATACCAACTCCTTTTTTTCACATCATGAAATTTTATTCGATATGATTGATATGGAAATTAGCAGCCTATAAAACTGCATTGTTAACATCTGGCGTCGTACGAGAAAAAAGACACATTATAACGAATAATCGCTATAGTGGACATAATTCTGTCTTCAATGCCATAGAAAAAAAATTTTTTTTTCAGTTCTTAACTTCTCGAAAATAAATAGCTTCGAAACATCTATGCATTTTCATATTAAATATGTGGTTAAAAAAAGAACATTGAAATAAGTCACAGCCGGATGCATGATCTGAAGAAATACCACAAGAGCATATACACTCCCGACACTGAAAATGCAACACGAAGAAGGAGTAACGAGAAAATAATGATACTCGGCAAACAGAGAGAGATAGAAACTAACAATAAGCGACCCCTATTTCGAAATGATTATGTATAACAGAGAGTGAGAACAGTAGGCGGTAAGACCACCTTGGACGGGGATACACGAAGCAACACGTCTAGGTACAGAGTCAATAATGTCTTGAGGAAGACTTCCTAAGGAAGGTGGATCTTAAGGAAGGTGAAGTGGATGATACGGATGGTGTTTTGAGGAATGGTTCTCTATTCTCTGTCAACCATAGTCTGTCGTCTGAGCACGGCAATGGCAGGGTCTGCAAATGGCGTCCAACCACATCCTAAATGTGTTGGATAGCTGAGAGATCAGGAGAAAGTTTTGGCCAAAGAAGTATCTGAATGAAACTAAAGGACACAAGGCACTTCCTGAAGGTAAGGGAGTGTCACCGATCGCAGCACACCATCCACGTATTGTTGGGCCGTCGTAGTGCGCCCTGAGGTGACCTGGAAACGTATGCAATTGCGGTTTAGACCACGATGCCGCGCTGTCACGCGGTGGGGCGTTCCACAATAAATGCCGGATTGAACCTGTCTCCACATCGACGCCACATTCGTACGCGGCGACTATCATTGGAGAAACAGAAATATGACTCATCTGAAAACACGACCCTGTGCAATTACAAGCCACCATCCACTAGTCGACGGCAAATGGTTCTGGTCGATACAGGAACATCCAGGGTGTTATGAACATGCTGCAGAAGGGAGGTAGAAGTGGCCTGCGGGTACGCTACCTCTTATCGGCGGATGCGTCGATCCATGCGTGCTGACGTCGCACTGGTTGCACTCGAACCCCTCGAACTTGTCACATTTTCCTTGTTCCATCCATCGTCGCCATAGCCGGCACACTGCGGATTGGACGCGTCCAGATGTGTGCCTTCTGAGATTTTCGTATTAACCAACCTGTCCTTCTCAGTCTGATTACCATGTTCCTCGTAAAATCATCTATTTGCTGGAACTGCCTCCATTGATGATGCTTGGCATTCTTTGCTATTACACGCGTTCTCTGAGACAAGAACAAATTTTCTACGATAATTTCCCTAACAGAAGTAATGGCACGAATATTGAACATTCTGCAGGTTCCTTCCTTTATATTTTCAACCTGCGCTGTAGAGCTGCGCAACTGAGTGGCGTGTGAATACACCGAAATTTGCATAATTTTTGGGCCACTCCTTCTTGCGGTTGCATTTTCAATGTTGGGTAGTGTATTCAAAACAATAGCATATGAATTAATTCCTTGCAAACGATACAAAGAATGCCTTGATTCCTCATAAAATCGTTATTTATTATCGTAGACTTGAGCCTTTCAATGATTTTAATGCAAATTTAGTGAACAAAATAGAAACAATTTATTTCATTCCTATAAATTGTGATATAAACATTTCTCATTACTTCTTTTCAAACTAATACGATAATTAAACAAAATTAATAACAGTGCCAAGAATTAATCTATTCAATAGTTTTTCTTTGTTTCCCGAGATCTTTCCCAAATAAAATTAATCGCTAGCTAAATAAAATTAATCAATCTTTAAATAGACTTTCCACAAAATTTTTTCAGAATAATCGAATCAGAAGCAAAACATTTCTCTGCACTTAATAACTATTTAGAAGCTTCTGCACGTGGTTTTAAGGTTTCACGTTAAATCAATATGAGGTAGATTAACTGTTTCCTATTATTTTATTTTACTCAAATAATGTTTATCTCATATTACGCATTTTTAGAATTTTAGAAAACTTTGATATATTCGTATCATTTTACAGAAATACATATAAGAAGGGTATATTTTAATAAAATAATTAAAATTCATGTGTATAGGCATTGTTTTTATTATTTTTTACTCCACTGACGGTTAGATGCTAAATTAATCGGTGATAACAGATATTTAAACTATAATTCAGTATATCATGAATAATTTTCAGTTCATATCTTTAATTTAAAGAATTTAAAATCATAAAACAAGACTGAAATCATGTGCTTCTGTAAAATTTTTATAAAAAATGTATACAGATAATGTACTGTTGGTATCTCATGAGATTACACCGAGGTAGGATTTATCTTGAGATAAGGCGATTAGGGGATCTACTGCGAATATAATCTGTTGATGCTTAAATCTTAGAGACTAACATATGTAATAGTATTTCCTGAAATACGACTGTATTCCGTAAACAGGAACAATAAGAGATATTACAACGTAGTGCAAAACTTAAACTAAAAGATTTAGGGCATTATAAAAATGTCACATAAGCGAAATTCAGTTTTAAATCAAATAGGCCCCATGGGAATAGTACTCATGGGCTATCTCATTCCTGAAGGCGACCTTATTAAAAAAAAGGGAGGAAATATTTCCTGTGTTCTAAGGAAACATTTAGGTATCGAACAGGTTGATATTCGAGTCTTAGGATCTGACTGATTTGATGTGTGTGTTTTAACTTGCCAGAAGTGGTTAAAATTGGGAAGGAGTCCATTCAAAATCAAGGAATTCTATAGATTCTGCGTTTTAAGTGAATATCGCAATTAATCAGCCGCAATGTTCGGATTCACGTTACGAGTTTTCCACTCAAAGCTACGGATCTTTATATTAATCTAATTAAAGCATAATGAATATTCCATTAATTGGAAATTTGGCCTGAATTATCATGATGAAGGGTCATGTTTTACTACTTATATAACCTATTTCACTCACTCTGCAAAAGCTATTTTCATAAAATTACATAACTCATTTTGAGAATTTTTTTAACTGAAAGCATGCTGCATTTAGAGTAAATATTTAAGGAAATAAGCATATAAAGCTTTTTTCGATCACTTTTTACTATACATTAAGAAAATAAAAATTCCTTTCTTTATAAATGTTGTCAATTAAGCAGAAATCTCTCCAACGAACTAAAAATTGATACCCAATCTACTTTCAAGACATTTTCGAAAGAGAAATCTATGTAAACCGCTTTAAGAAAAGCCGGCTACATATAAAGAAAACAAACGTTGATATATTCAAGTACTTTTCTCCCCTAAAATCTAACTTAATTTTTAAACTAGAAATTTTCAGAATAATCGATTAATTGCTCAACAATCGGATGTTATTTTAGTCCAAGGCTATAAATTAAATGAATTGAACAAGAAATGCATATTGATTTTAATTTCCTACGCATTTAAATTTATTCAATTTTTACATTTTTATTCTCTAAATCTGAAAGGTTGGGTGTCTCGAAAATAAAAAAAAAATCATCAGAAATTAAAGTAGCGCAAGTTTTAATATATAATATATTTTTTACCTACAGTGACTTTGGGCAATACGTTTTACAACCGAATAAATCAGCTATAGTATTACTTTAATTATAAAAAAATAAGGAACATGGAAAGAAGGGAAGTAGAAACCGATAGATATTAGAAAGAGATGGATAATATTTTAGTATATAATAATCTTTAATAAAAATTATATACTTAAAAAAGTTTACTTCTGAAGTTTCATATAGAAATATATATTTCTTATGAATGTACATTTCTATATGAAACTTCAGAATTTTTTATAGAAATGTATATTTCTTAAGTTATGGATTAAGTTTCTGATATAAATGTACGTTTTAAAACATTATAAGATTAATCAGTAATTGTTTTTTGCAATTCACAGCTTTAAGCTAAGTAAATTGTGGTAAATTAGTACATTAATTTTTTGTATTTTCATCTACTATGCTGTCTGTAAAAAATACAAATTACAGTCTTATATAAATTTTGCACCAAATTTGGGCTTCTTCCTTTAGTTCTAGTTTTACATGGTTCCTCTTAATCCTATATTTTAAAATGTCATTCTCACGTTTCTCTTGCGAGAAAGATTTATTTGATTGTCGCAAATAAATATCGTTTGAGATAAAAAATATTACTTTACCTTGTGCTTGGTTTTCGTGGTGTAACTAGTAGCATGTCCAACTAGCAGTGGGAGATTAGTAATTCGAATTCTGTTGCAGTTGACTTTTGCTATTTCTTGCCTGGAAAAACCGTAATGTCTCTACAAAATAAAATAAAAATTTTAAAACGTGATTTAGAGTAACTGATGTTTTATTCAGGCTAGAACCTAGGCACTAATGTTCAATATTCTTAAGTTTTGTTAACATAGACAAGAAAAAGAAAAGAAAGAAAAAAAATTAAATATTTCTTCTCACCTTCGTTTAATAATTAATCTAGCACTGACAAAAAGGATCATTATTCAGAAAATCGTTTACGATTTTTATTTTCTTTTCTACAGAATTTAAGTGGCAGTATCATGGAGTATACTAAGAGCTTTTTTTCCTCGTTAGTAAACAGTGGCATAACTTAGACCCAAGACTTCTAGATACGTCAAAGATTACTGCAGTTTTTGGGTTCTCGAAATATATCAAAAACTAAATCCGATTGTCTCCAAAAGTCTAAGGTGTACAGTTTTAAATAATAATTTAGAAATCAAATGCTGCTTTTAATCTCTCTTTTCTGTTCAGTTGTTTTTTCTTGATAATATTCACATTTCGTTGCTTGATATCTAATTAAAAGCGTTGGAATTACATTCTTTGGCAAACAATATGCTTTCTAATAGTTTTAGTTATCCTCAAGTTATATTGACTGCAAATTTAGAATTTAGAAGTTATATCCGTATACAGATTTACGAGTGTTAATAAGCATAGTGTATCTACAAACAGATGATTTTGAATGTAAAATATATTTGCATAATATGAACTTCATTCTGAGCTGAAATAGCATCATTATTTTTGTAAATATTTTTATTTATCGTGAATGTTTGATGCAAGTAGTTTCTGTCTCCATAACGTTTGTTGAATGTAGATTTGTCCCGCGTTATTGGTCAAAGCATAAAGTACAAATTAATTTTGGTGAAGAAATTATTATGATGCAAACGCAAATTAAGTAAGTATCCGAAAAAAAACGCAAGCTGACAGCAATATGACTAAGTAAACAATGTAATGAAATAAGGCGAAGAAAACTGCGGAAATTCGAATCTCACAAAACTTTTCAGGGTTAAAGAACAAACAGAAGGCTGAAGATAGTGTGACAATACTTATAAATGTATTCACATTATTATTATTACAGGGTTATTGGGGAAAACATTCATGAAATAAAAATGCAAACGTGGAGGAAATGGGTGAATGAGAAGAAGCAAATTCAAATTTAATCACATATACGTAGTATGCGAAATATATTACATAAGCGCTCACAAATTTTCAAAATGAATTATTAGTAGCAATATTTTTTGTTTTCGAAATAAAATTATTAGTAAAAATATATTATCCAATAATCTTAGAAAAACATACTTAGAAAATACAATTTTAAATGCAACTTTGCCGGCGAGTTAATATGTTCCAAATTGCAGGTGGGTCCGAAATTAGTTAAAATGGTCCTGTCCACAAGCACATACTCCTCTATTGATATATATTTAATATCGGCATATATAATATATGTAGTTTTAACTGTCAATAAATATATGCTGGCTATCAAAATTTGAGGTGGGGAAAGGGACGAAGGGGAAGTCAAAAATTGCAAATTGAAAAGTTCATCCAATCATTTGTAAAAGTCTTTTTATTTTTTAAACTTTCCATGGTAAATTCTGTATAATTTTCCCTGCGAGTTAAACAAATATTCATTTATTACAATAAAATAATTGACTGAATAATAGCATTGATATTTTAGATGTTTTTACAAAATATATTTTCACATTTTATGTAAAAGATTAATCTATAATTAATATAGGTTTAAAATGCCAATGCGCTGGAAATCGTTTCATATGTTTATTAGCATAAAAGGTTATTATTATTTTATACTAAATAGTTATTTATAATTTCAGCCTTTACTATAACTTCTCCATTCCGCTTCGTCACCACAAATATAAAGGAGTTAAAATGGTCCTGAATATCAAGGCTGAAGCTTTCAGATTGTTAAGAGAGAAGATGTTTCTGCTTCTCGATGCCACATAAGTTTAGGTCGGTCATCTCGGAGAATCTAGTAATTATTCGGCTTTGGATTATTTGCTGCTGACATTCAAATTACTCCGATAGTTTTGAGTCAATTTTGAATTAAATTTACTTGCGTAATCTTTGACTACTAGCCTACGTTTTAATTTAAATTTAAATGTTACTTTAGTTGGATCACCACAAGTATTCGCACATTTATGTGAGTATAAAAAGTGCATTTATATTCTAATATCTTTTAAATAAAAAGGTTATTTTAAAACCTTTCCAAGACGCAACAGTTAATTCCAGACATAGCGACCGTTCCACAGCTATTAAGAGTTTGAATCTAGTTTATGCTCCCAAAGAAAGTTAAACTCAAATTTGATTTTAACATAATATTGTTACGGATTTTGTATTTCTTTAGCTATTTATTTAGAATTGTAATTAAAATTGTTTTATATTCCCGTGCAGACGAATTTGAAGAGAAAGCTACTTCGATTCAAAGATTCGAATCTCTGTCTGCAAACGGCGTCCAATCACATCCCACACATGTTCGATTGGTGACAGGTCAAGAGAGTACGGTGGCCAGGGAAGCATCTGTATACCTTGCAGAGCATGTTGGCAGATGCGAGTACTGTGTGGTCGGGCGTTATCCTGCTGATAAAGGACACTAAGCCTGCTGAAAAATTGCATTAGCCAGCCCCTGACGGTAGAGGATTGCCACTGGCCGCAGTTCATTATCCAAGTATCGTTGGTCCGTCATAGTGCCCTGAATACGAACTAGAGGTGACCTGGAATCGTAGGCAATAGCGCCCCAAATCATTATGCCACGTTGTCGCGCGGTGGGGCGTTCCACAGTTACTGCCGGATTAGATCTGTCTCCCCGTCGACGCCACACACGTATGCGGCGACTGTCACTGGATAAACAGAAGCGTGAGTCATTTGAGAAGACTACGTTTCTCCATTCTGTCATCCACATCGCTTCAGTCCGGCACAATTTTAAACGTTGGCGTCTATGCTGTGGGGTCAATGGCAGCCTTCTTAACGGACACCGTGAGTGCAGGCCACGTTCAACCAATCGAAGGGAAATGGTTCTCGTCGACACGGGAACATCCAGGGTATCTTGCACATGCTGCAGAATCGCAGTACAAGTGACTTGCGGGATCGCCACAGCTTGTTGGCGGATGCGTCGATCCACGCGTGCTGACATCACTCTGGCTGCACCTGAACCCCTCCTTCTTCCCGCTTTCCCTTGTTTCAACCATGTTCGCCATAGCCGATGCACCGTGCTCGCATCCACGGGGTATCAGGTGCGATTTGACGTAAGGACCAACCCGCCCTTCTCAGTGCGATCACCATACCCCTCGTAAAATCGTCTATCTGCTGGAAGTGCCTTCGTTGACGGTAGCCTGGCATTCTCTTCTATTACCGTACCCTCCGAGACAAAAACCAACTTTCTTCGATAATTTGTCTGGCAGAAATAATGACACGAATATTGCCCATTCTGCACCTTCCTTCCCTTATATCTTATTTCACGTGCGTCGGAGAGCTGCACATTTTACATCATTCGCATAACTCAGTGACGTGCGTCTACTCTAAAATTTGCATAAATTTCTGACCACCCCTTCTTGGTGTTGCATTTTCAATGTCGAGCAATGTAAGAAAAAATAAGCAAAGAAATTAACTCGATTGCTGTTATTGATAGCTTGGTGCAAGTTATATGTAGCTTTTTCCAAAAATATAAAATTTATGCGGCTATCAATAAATTATGGATTATTTCTACGTTTAATTTGCTTAAAATGTTTAATACTGAATTTTCCTTTCTTACTGAAAGCGTTTAACTACATGACTTAAATTTTACATTATTACTATGAGTCTCACTCGTCAAAAGGATACTGAAGGTGAAAAAACCGGCTTAATTCAGTATTCTAATAAGAGTTTTCAACTGTAAACAAATGGAGACATATTAGGCTCATAATAACAACAAGAGAACAATATAATTCAATCACATTTAAAGGAAAATTGCAATGATTTGTTCATATATAAGAATAAATAAAAAACTGAACTCAGAGGCAGGTAACAGAGTGGGTACATATGTGTGTGTGCGTATATATATATATATATATATATATATACTTTTGTTGCAACCGATTGCAACCAAAAAGGGAGGTGCACAACAGCATGTTATAGCAGTCTCATATACTTAATTGCAACATTCTGAGGCTAGTCAGTTTGGATTTATGCAAGATACATACGTACGTACCTACAGACGTCACGAAAAAAAATCTCTTCTGAATCCATTTTAAATCTATTTTTCTATCCGTTTGGGAAAAAAAAGTCCTTTTTTTCTGACCATACGTACAAATACTAAACAAAAAACATCATTTAAATGGATTCGAAATTCGGTCAAAATGGATCTTTTCATTGAAATATAACATTCGAAATTTTCCGCGATTACATTGCTTCCTTTGCTCGGTACAAGGAAGTAAAAACTGATAAAAATTTCCGTGCTTTCGCAAAATATTCATGATAATTAAATTAGTTTTTTGATTAATATTATGAACTACTATTATTTTTGTAATTATTATAATAGTAATAGTACTATTATACCATGCTTGCTAAACGTACGGTTCTTCAAAGAAGAAAAGCTGAACTTTTCATTCCCTCTCTTAATAGAAGAGCTGATTCTAGTAGTGAAAATTGTTTAAAAATTGCGAATTATTATAGTTTTCATAATCATTTCCTTTTCCCTCTCAGAGTTTGAATTTCCAAAACGGTTTCTGTAAAACATTACTTTTTGTCTCCAAAGCTGCCATTCAGTTGAATGTAAAAATCACTATTTTGGGGTTTCAGATATTGTGAAATGTTTCCATATAGAAAACATATTAAATAAAAATTTGGCATGCGTTAAAAGAAAATTATTATTGAATTTCAAATTATATTCTATCATGTGTAAACAAGTTCTGAATTAAAACGACCTGCTAATGTTATTCAGGTATTTGCAGTTGTATTACACACACACACACACACACACACACAAAAAAAAAAAAAAAAAAAAAAAGCATTTTTGGTTAAAAAAAATTAAGCTATAATTTATTGAGAGGATTGATTGATTTTGAATTTGTAGTATTGTTTATCTAATTCTTCCTTTCTAGATAAATTTTAGAAAAATCTTCTTAGCGTAATTATCTTAATTTATTTAAAATTTAAGTTATTTAATTTAAATTTATATTGACGTATAATCGTCAATATTCCAAACGCATAGTAGTATTGTTGTAATAGATTTCACGCTAAGTTGTTCTTATCTAATTACAAATTTCTGTAAACATTTAAATGATTACTTTAATTACAAACATGATTTTAGTATACTTTAACATACTTTAGCCCTGAAGAATCGTTAATCAAAGACATTTCTGGTGCTAACATGTGTGTTTATTAATACCTTTTATTTTCTTTGCTAGCTCTTGCATTTATTACTGTTATTCAAGTAATTAGCCTGCTTATTGGACATGCTTTACTTCGTTCTAACGTGTAAAGAATATCTATCAGTTTCCCTCTTGGCTCCTATTGGCTTCGGAAAGTAAAATTGTAACCTTCGGCTTTTTGAAAGGAAGATGGCTTCTTCCGAAAGTGTGAAGACCTTCTGTAGTGTTCTAAGGGGAGGGGAAAACTTTTGCTTTATGAGGTCGTTAAATTCCCCGGCAGGAAAGGGGGAAGAAATTTTGATTCGCGCAGTTGGAGTACACCCAGCCTTAGTAATCATTTATCCTTAGTAATCAGTATCCTTAATAATCATTTATTTTTATTCTTAATTGTACTAAAAACTGCATTTTCGGGAAGAGGGAGATTTTGCCTACCCACTCATTTGTGTGTTGTTTCCGTTATTTTCAGTCGAAGGATTTTTTATTCAAATCTTTAAACTAATCGCTTTATATTAGATTTTTTTTTCTAATCGTACTTTTTCTGGAATGCTATATGTCCATTACATTGTTCCCTTCATTGTGCTGTCAATTTTTGCCGTTCTGTTTGCCAGTTACAAATGCTGCTGCCTGCGAAACAGCATACAAACAACACAAATAACTTTTCTCAATATTTGTGAGTAGTGCAATCCCTTTTTTACACAGGCCTGCGCTGTTACAGTTTCAGTGCTAGTGCTTTTAAATTGAATATACGAATAAATTGAAATATTTAAATTTTGTATCTTTTTTTTTACTTTTATGTTTCCGTTTTATTTTTCATGCTTTTCTTTTCACTTTTTTCCCCCGCTCTTTTGTTATTGTTTGTTTCTGAATTATCTATTTAAATATAAGCGCTTATACCAATGCTAATTTTTTTAAATAAGGTAACTATGTTATTTTTTTCATGAATTACGTTTTCGCTAAATGTTTTCTTAGAACTGCATGTCGTTACGTTGAGAGTAACTAAATAGCATCAAATTAACGTGTCATATTATGTAGTTAATGTATTTAAAACTAAAATTGTGCTAACGGAACATACGCTTGATTAAGTAAGAACTATATTGCTGCAAGACCAGGAGCAAAGTTCAAACACAAACACGTATCAGATGTTTTCACGATGCGAAAATTTATCAATATAGACACATTTGATTTTTTTCTTCTATAATTATCTTCAGTAATTTGGGGTAAACACAATGTTTGAAATTAAAGATCTAAGATTATTTATAGGAATAATTTTAGAATGTTAAAAAAACTTTTTCTCACTCTTTAATATTTACCCTGATACCTACGTGCTCATGCCATATTCTTGCCATCCCTGTGTTTACGAACATATTATTCTGAATAGATCGAGAACCTCATGCAAAAAATCTCTGAATATATCTGACGTACTATGCAATCTCTTGACCTGATTTAAATTCTTACATTTTTATCGCCTTCAGTCACAGTTTAATGTGCAACATGTTTTATTTTCTCTTTTTTTTGATTTTTTTTTTTTTTTTTAAAAAACAGTAACAGTTATGTGCAACATGTTTTATTTTCTCTTTTTTTTGATTTTTTTTTTTTTTTGGTTTCTCTGACACCAAAGTTTCATAATTTCCCCGTTTTCCCATATTTTTTACTGCTTTTCTTTCGCTTAGTCCACAGTGAAGATTTTACTAGACTGCTTATTAGGACAAGCTTTCCAAAAATTTTTTTAAATAAAACGGATAGTCCTTTGTTTTTTTTCCCACATTTGTTTTTTCAACTATTTTCATACTTCATAATTTGCAACTTTTATTTCACACTTTGTTACAATAACCCGTTTTCCCATATTTTTTACTGCTTTTCTTTCGCTTAGTCCACAGTGAAGATTTTACTAGACTGCTTATTAGGACAAGCTTTCCAAAAATTTTTTTAAATAAAACGGATAGTCCTTTGTTTTTTTTCCCACATTTGTTTTTTCAACTATTTTCATACTTCATAATTTGCAACTTTTATTTCACACTTTGTTACAATAACTTATTTAAATTAAAGTAGGCTTAAACCAGTTCATTCATTTCTTTTCTGTCTTGATTTCTCAGATGCTTTACGTGAATGTCCTAGGCAATTTTTTCTCTTCCCTGTGCATTTTTCCGTACACGATTTTTAAAATAACAGAACTCAGATTGGTCTTCAAAAAGAAGCTGGATGAGGAATATCAGTGAAGATAACATCCCCATTTATGCAGTCTTCCAAAGTATAAGTTACCAGTGTCTCGTTATGAGGGGCGTTCAAATGAAAGTGCTTTAAGGTGTATATCCATGAGATATGTAGCGATAGAAATGAGACAGATACATAGATAGGAACAGCAGTATTTAATGGCTGAATGTTTGTTAAAAAATCACCCATTGCGTTAATGCAGGCGTCGCGTTGCTTGGTAAGGTTACGAATTCCGTCCTCGAAGAACGATGTCGGTTGATCATAGAAACAGGTCATAGCCGCAGCCTTTACCTCCTTGTCAGCCTGAAAGCGTTGACCCTTTAGGCTTTTCTTCAGCGATCCAGAGATGTGATAGTCGCAAGGCGACACATCTGGACTGTAAGCTGGATGTTTCAAGACTTGCCACGTTTTTGCGGGCCAATGCCTCGACACATACCCTGGCGACATGCAGCTTTGCATTGTCGTGCAGAAGGATGACACCTGACGACAGCATAGATAGACATTTGTTTTTGATAGCTTTATGCAGCTTGTTAAGTGTTTCGGTGCACCGTTGGGCATTGATGGAGATGTGCCTCCTTAAACTCCAGTAAGAGAGGACTCTGAATATCGAAAAAGGCCGTCATCATCGCCTTTCCGGCTGAGTGCTGAGTTTTGAATTTGTTGGGCCTAGGCGAGTCGGGATGTTTCCATTGCATACTGACGGACTTCCCTACCAGTTGGAAGTGTGACATCAGCTTTCATCCGCTACCACTGTGTACAGCAGAAAGTAGTTACCGTCTGCCGCGTAGCACACCAAA
The DNA here is from genome assembly GCA_000611955.2 of Stegodyphus mimosarum. Lineage (NCBI taxonomy): Eukaryota > Metazoa > Arthropoda > Arachnida > Araneae > Eresidae > Stegodyphus > Stegodyphus mimosarum. Next base: position 517,712 of record KK121306.1, read on the forward strand.
TGCTGTAAACTGAGGCCCACTGGCTGCTTCTTGTGGTGGTTAGACATTATCTGGGGTAACCATTGACAACAAACTTTTCGATACTTCAGAATGTTGCTGACAATATTGTGAAGGGTACCGATGGAAATGTTCAAGTCATTTGCAACGTCAGGAATGTTCCGACGTCAATTTGCCTTGATTGCCGTGTGAATGTCCGTAATCGGCTTATCTGTCACAACCTTGTGCGTCTTGTCTCCGTGTGGAGCCACCATTCTTTGATGAATGTCCACTGCCTTACACTTCTGTAAGTGTTTCTGGCTTACTTTCTGCTGTTAAAAACTTAATTACAGCTCGCTGATCCGATTTCGACGAAGTTGCATCCACACCGTCTATTTTTGAATGTATGTCACGTCTTTACGACTGAAGTTAGCACATATCTCCTTCCGCACACGCGTCTGTAGTACATACAGCTTCACTATCGCGTTTGTTTCACGAAAATCCAGTGGAAACTATTCGCATGCGGTGCTTCTAATCACTTTCATTTGAACACGACTTATAGATTGAATTTCTAAATCAATAGGCGGTACTTCTGCATGGAAAATAGTAACCTCATACCTTAATGTTATATAACCACTAATAGTACAAACAATACTTGTTTGAATATTTCTCAGATTTCTTTTGTTGTTCGTTTAATTTTCTTTGTTTCTTTGCGAGAACATGTCCCCAAGCAAGAGAGCCATGCGAAAAGAAAGGCACAATAGACTGCTTATACACCAGGTTTTGACTTCATACCTTACTTCAAAAGCATTTTGGGCAAATAGATAAAAACCGTTATAATTTTTTTAACAGTCAGTAGAAAGGAATTCGATGTGTTTTTCCCATGTTAATTTTTGGTCCAGGATGACAGAAAGATACTTAACACAATTCCAACAGAATTCCAATATTTCTAGAAACAATCAAAGCTTTACTTTTTGAAGGACTGAGAAAGAGTTTACAAGAGATCGCTCATGCATTTGCAGTTTGATTAATAGCACTACTTCCAGATAACGCTCAGAATGGATTAGAACTGAAATTTTCTGTTTTGATAATATTCTTTAGTTTTTTCTTTACCATATTTTTTAGTTTTGATGCCAACAGTGCCACTAGAAATAGTAAAACATAATGGCAAACTAAAAATATAAAATATATTTAGTATATCCATCAATTTTTGCTTTATTAAATAAACAAATAAACATATTGTTAATAAAAGCACTTTAACAAGGTTTTTCCTTAAATTTTATCCCTATGATAAATTTATGCATTCTCAGTTCGATTAATAACATTACAGCTAGTTAACCCTCCTGAACAGTATGATCGCCTTTATCCGTTAATGAGATTTTTTGTTACTTGGTACATATTAGCTTATAATTTAAGATATTTTACTTTCTTTCTTTAATAATGCAAATATCGTCTTAATGAACATAAGTTTATGAAAATAGAGGATAAAATAAGAAATTATACAAATTTAGCTAATACATTTTTCAGTTAATGTAATAAGACATTCTATACTCTATGGGCTAATTATCTCCAACTAGTCTCTAAAAAGGATAGAATCTTTTGTCCCCGTGGATATTGTAGAAGACTTAATACTATAACTATTCCTGATAGGTAACCCCATTCATAGAATTAATGATTTTAGCCACAAAAGCCAAAAAAATGTTTCAAAATTATTTTTGAAACTTCAAATTTCTATAGCTGAAGAGGATAAAAAACGCCATAATAGCACCCTTTCATCTTTTATCTTATCTTTTTATCTCATATAACATAATGAGCTTTGGATTGCGAATATCACCAGTTACATTCAAAGATTTATACATGAAGTATTTCATGTTTTCAGTCGTATACATTTCCATATTTGGATAGCATATTAATTCCATCCAGATATGTATGCCCAGAAGAATATTCCATCCAGAAACTTCCCATAGATTAGACAAATATTGCTTGAGAATCAACACTTCTAAGTTTAATTAGAGTACTGATGAATTCGAATTTTTATGATATCTTATAACATCGGAAGGTTCTCAACCTCTAACTGAACGTGGAAGAAATATTGAGCTATAAATTATCAGAGACTTTCCATGACTTACGAACTTTCCTAGGGATGCTTAATTTTTACCTATTGTTTCTGAAACATGTTGCTGGGACACAAGCAATGCTTTGTAAATGTCTAAAGCGTGCTAAGAAAAAGGAAGAATTAATTGGATCGATGAAGCTATATTAAACTTTGATAAATGTAAAAAGAATTTAGAAAATGTAGCTGTTTTAAGTCACCCAATTCAGATTTGCCTGTCACTGGGCACAGATTCATGTGATCTGGCTCTTGGCATAGTCGTCCAAGAGCTTGAAAATGGAGCATGAAAAACTATAGTGTTTTAGTCAAAAATATTATGTGACAGTGTGACAAATTACAGTACTTATGACTGAGAGGTATTGGAACTTATCTTTCTATTAAATATTTTAAACATATGTTAGAAGGTCGGGATTTCAAACATTTTGTGGATCACCACTAGCATTTGCTTTCAGACGAAGAATTCAAATTTGCATTGCACATTTTTGCATGACTCCCGCTGCAAAAAAATCCTAATGACTCTACAACACAAAATCTGAATTCGGAACTTATCGACAGTTTAGTAAATTTTTTACCACAGTTCATGTTCACTTAATGTGTTCCTTTTCATCATTTGATAATTTTAATAGTGCTTGACTCGTATCGATCTCTATCCTGTTTGGATGGAAACAATTATTTTAAGTTCCATTAATAGTAGAAACTTTTACAAAAGCTTTTTATGAAAGCTGGATCACCTGTTTTGATGTTCCTTATTAAGTTACTACGGATCTTGGGGTATAATTTACTTCTGAACTTTCTCAAATCTTGACAATTATATGAGGTGTCAAATTTCAACAAACAACTTCTTATTTACTTCTTATTTTCCACAGTGCAATGTCAAAATGGGAAGATTTCATCGAACTTTTATAGCTACTATCACATATCAGAATTCAATAAAGGAATCTGATACCATTCCACCAGTCTTTTCAGATCTTAGAGAACCTCTGAAAGAAGATTCTGACCATTTCACAATGTTTTACGAAAAAACAATTAAAAACTTTGAAGAAGTTTCTAATAAGCCGATGGTTAAATGTTTTGTTTCTAAATATCTGAATGTGTGTTCTTATGCCTTTCTACGAGCTGACGTAGTTACAAAACACTTATAGCCTTCTTATGAAGGATCCTTCAGAGTAATTGAAAGAAATGAAAAATACGGCCTAGTACAAATTAAAGGTTAGGAAATAAATATTTGGATTGACAGTCTAAAGCCAGCTTATTCCTTAGCATCATGTGACCAAAGCCTGGAACCAGAAAATTCGGATATCCAGCTCAAGACCCAAGTCAAAACACATACTTCGTTAAAGTCTGAGGCAAATAATGAACGATCTCGAGTATCATGAACTGGACGACTACTTAAACGTTCTTTACGCTTCAATAGTAATGTTAAAAATATTTTCTAAGCAATACTGCGGAATATGTTTAACTCCACTTATATTTATTAGATTTATTATTTTTTAAAGTCTACTGTCAATAACTTACTCTACATTAACACATTACAATCGTTACTGAGGGACTAGTAACGTAGTGGCAATATAATTAAATATTTAGAAGCATATGTTCAAAATTGTTATCATTTAACATTCAGTTTTTGTACAGTCGCAAGCCTTACTGTTTAAAACCTGTGTTATATTTTTAATTACCTAATACGTATCGAATCTATATGAAAGATATATATAATATGAATGTGCTGTTTAAGGCGTAAGAACATATATTTTTTATAATAATGATGCTTTGGAAGTTTTGTTTGAAATACGAAATTGCGTTTCGATTTACTTTCTTCCAACTCCTTTTGCTTCTTAGTGCTGTCAAAAATAATCGCAAAACCGCGTAAAGGTTAAATTTCTTCGTAACCCCAAGAAACCGGGAAATCGGTTGCATTATTATAAGAGATAGAAGAATGGCTTCTGATGCTTAATATATTCTCAAACATTGTACATAATCATTAGCGGTTATACATATGACTTTGCCGGCAAAGTACCTTATTATATTTAAAACATTGTTTCAGTATTTGGAATGAAGATTATGTTTAAAAGTTAAGACTAATGAAACAATAAAAAAAGAAAATATAAGAAGTACATCTCTAATTTTAATCATTTAATAATTCAAAACTCCTTGAATTAGTATATAAAAGGATATCTTAGTCTTTTTTTTATGTAAGTAATCCTTAGGCTCCTTTTGATTTCATTACCACGCGGTAAAAGAAATAACATACTGCATACATACTACGTAATTTTCTGATTATCACAGAGGAGTTCATGAAGTGCTTTTGTAAAATTCATTTCAAGTTTTCGGCATATATTCTTTCTTTTCGCTCATGAAATGATTGCAACGTTTCTACAAGACCAAATGTGTTATATTAAGGACATAAGCCAATATAAGTGTTGTAAAATAAAGTAAATTGTTACAATAACATCGAAGCTGACAGTACTATTTATTAAAGCGGAGCTTTTCTTCCCTCCGAAGCCCAATTTCGATATTCAATTATGCGCATTTTTATAAAATACATGAAGCGTATTCAGCCGATCTTCTTTCTTCTTTTATTTATTTATTTATTTTCTTTTTAAAGTCGACTACGTTGATTCAAAGAAGTATATCTTAAAGCCAAAAATATTTTTTACATGAGTATAATTTTAATAGCTTTTATTCAAAAACCTTTCATCTATTTTTTTTTAATTTTTAATACAGTGTTCTTTTAATATACTCTACATTTTCAAATCCTTTTTCCTAATCTGAAGCTGCTTCTGAAAGTCCTGTTCACTGCTTAGCTGAATGATGCTTGACTTTTATTGAAAATATTACCATCCTTCTGCTTCTGCCGCAATATTTCTGTTGGAATTTTTATTATTTTTATTATTTCTCTGAAACAAGTATCTAATAGCAATTGAATATTTTGAGCAACATAAAATGGTTTGATTTTGATAACAGAAAAATTATGGAAACAAAATTAGTAAAAATCTTAATTTTCAGATTACGTACCATTTATTTTCTAAAATAATGGTTATTTTTAAGAGATGACTGTTTTTTTAATTTAGTATAAGACAAAATGCTTTCAAAAGGACGTTTAAATTACCAGAATTTCGTTGCGTTCATATTTAATACCTTTTGGTTTAATTAATAAGAAATCAAAATATTGTAAGCTAATTGATAATATAACAAGCTATGAGTAAAGAAACCATGAGTTGTCTCATATTTTTTAACTATTATTTATCTACATAGGCATATTTAACGTGTATCAATTTAATTCATCCTTCTGAACATTCTGAAGTTTATTCAAGTAAAGAATTTGTTATTCTTCTCAAAGTTTTCAGAATTATTTCCTTGTATGAAAGTACGGAAAAGTAAGGCAATTCAGACATTCACTTGTGTGCAGAATTAAGACCATTTCAAATTATGCCTGTTTTTACGAAAACTATTGAATTAAAAGTACTATTTATGCCATCGAAAAATTATGGAACTATTCAGAATCGAATATGCAAACATAAACATAACGTCTCTGCGGAGCTATGATTGTGAGATGGTATAAGCGCACGAATGGTTTTCGGCTACTTAATGTGCTCGTACACCTTCACGAAATTCGCAGTGTTTCTCGCAAGAGTTTTGTCAGCAGCCCAGACGAGTGGTTAAGGAAGCCGAATGCGATACCAAAGGGCCCGAAAAGGCAAGGGCGTATTTGTCTGTCCCCTCATAGGAGACAAAAGTAGCCCACCTATTAAGTGTCTCCATAATAAAGTAACCACGGCTTCTGACCTTAGTAGTGGCCAACGTCTATGGATGGTTTGACCGCCAATGATGGGAAAAAGTTTAATTGCATCATTTGTCCTGTGATAAACCCAGTAATGGAAAATTTTTGTGGTGTGTCGTTTACGTTATGCCATAGGTACGTGTATAATTTGCTTAAAGGTTAATCCAGCTTTGATCACCCTGCTGTTAACGTTATTTGTAAAGAAATATGATAGGGAATATAAGAACTATACTTTATAAACATGTAGTATCACTTGCTTTCATATACACATTTTTGGAAGCTACATAATGGCAGGGCTTAATTTCTGAAATCAGAAGTGCTGGAGCCCAGTGTGTTAAAACCGTCATGAAGAAGAGAAAAAAAATAAATAAAATGACTAATAAAAAAATAAAATATATAATAATTAAAATAATTAAATGTATAAATTAAAATTAAAATGCAATAAATGTGAAAGTATAGATGCAAATTTAATAAATTTATTTTTCATGATAAATAGTTAAATAAAATATCAAACGTCTTGTTTGGGATTTCCGCTGGACTTAGAGTTTCATTCCAAGAATAAAGAGATAACTCTGCCGACTGAATTTAAGTTCCTAAATATGTGGTATAACGTATTTTCAAGGGATAAGGCAAGCAAAAACCATTTTTTTCCAGCACACCAATGGAAAACAGCAAAACTGTTAAAGCGTCACTAACAGGACGGAGATTCAGGAGATGATTTTGAGGAGCAGGGACCTCCTGAAGAATTCCTGAGTTATTTATAACATAAGGGAAACTAAGGGTGCTTTTTTGCCGAATTTTAAAAAGTGGTGTAAAATCAAGAACAGGCTCTTTGGTGACAAAAATATTTGTCGCCAAAGAGCCTGTTCTTGATTTCCTTCCTTGCGAAGCAGAAGGATGATAATATTTCTTTATTTGGCGACATTTTTTCTGACACTTAACAATTTTCATAATCTCTTAATCTTTAGGTTAAAATAATTTTAACCGAAATTAACGCAACTAAAAGCTACAACAGAAAATGATTAGCTGTTCCATATTTTTAAATCGGGAATTTTTAGGATCGTTGTAATAATATTTTATTTGAGTAAACTAGATAATTTTATCCGATCATAAATGAGGTTTTCCATTAGCTTATTTTCAAATCTCTAAAATAAATACAAATATAACCAGCATGTAAAGAATTGGAAAGACACTTTGTCATTTATTTGTGCATATGAATAGTGTAAAAAGATCCTTTATAGTAATAAAGGAAGTCTAGAAGTTTCATTTCATGTAATTAAATATACTAGCGCTCGAAATGCATTGAATTTAAAACCTGTTTTTGCTTAAAATTTAATAATGGCTTGAAATATATTCATCATAAGTTGTCTTTCTTAACTCTTTAAATTCGCTTCAATACTATAGCAATATGTCGCATTTAATCTGCTTATATTTTGTTTTAAATTCTCAAAAGCGATAAATGTGATAGTCTAAGCTTTAATAGAATAATTTTGCGAAATATCCGATAGTAGAAAACTCGAAGTTTCACGTTGTTATATTTACATATTTCGAATTCTAGTGAAAAAAGTTAAATTTCTTAATTTTAGATTTTGCTAAGATTATTTCTATCAAACATAAACATTCATTAAGAAAATAATGCAATTGAATCAATTTCGATGAATCAGGATCTCCAATATCCTCCGTGACGTAACTGAGTACCCCACTTTATTTTATAAGGTATTTTCTCCCTCCTTTCCTTCTTTCTATATCCCTTCTTCATACATAATGTTAGCATACTCGGCGCCTATTCGAGAGGTTTAGGTTCGAGACCTGGCGAAAGCATTGCTCATTTTTCATGTTTCCTACTTCAAAAATTCCAATAACTCTACACTGCGCCCGAACTAAAAGACGGCGGATGATGATTCATTACCAAAATTTGGCGACTGCGTCCTCTAGTCCTTACTGTCCCTTAAAAGGGGGGAGTATTTAACGCATTTTCTCCCTCCTTTCTGCATGCCTTCGAGGTATAACGGTAGCACACTCAGCGCGTATTCGAGAAGTCCAGGTTCGAGTCGCGGCGAGGGCATTGCTCATTTTTCACATCTTCTACTTTAAAATAACCTAATTTTACAGTGACGCACGAAGTAAAAGGTGGTGGATAATTATTCGTCACCACCAGGATTTGGCGACTGGGTCAACTAATCCCCAGTCGCCCTTTAAAAAGGGGAACATGTAAGGTATACTTTCTCCCTCCTTTCTGCATGCCTTCGTGGTGTAATTGTAGCATACTCGGCGGGTATTCAAGAGGTCCAGGTTGGAGTCCTGGAGAGGGCACCGCTCATTTTCTCGTCTCCAGTATCAAAATAACCTAATGACTCTGCAATACTCTGAAGAGAATTCAAATGATTCCATGCTTAACATTTATTTTTATTAAATAGAATACTTCCCCTTGATGCATGTGATGTGGTTTAAATGTGTTCTGGAAAAGTATAAAGAAATTAAGCATTTACTCAAATATTTTTAGTAAACGAAATCTTGAGTAACTAATCTTGATTAACGAACACAAATTTTGAGTAAATGAAAACAAAAATTCAAATACTTTTAAAAGCAGTGTTCGCGGACTATTAACCTCATTTACGTTTTAAATATATTTCAGTTGAATAAACGGATGAATTTAGAATTCGTCTATTTCGGTGTTTCAAATTATTATGTGCATTGCAAACATATGTAGTGACCAGCAATTAATCTAATAATTAGCAACCAAAAATAGTAATTAAATAATAAAAAATATTTACACATTTGTGAAAGTTATTTTATATATGCATAAGTTTTTGAACCAATGGTTTGTTTCTTATAAATTCGAGCTCAAAATGCACCTGATTTTCTTAAGCCACTAGTTTTTTAACCTGATGCATAATATAGTATAACTATACTTTTTAAATGTGTGTTTTTGTAAATTGATGTTTCATTATATGCAGATTTCATGTTAAGTTATCATTTACATTTTATATATCTTATATTACGTTTTCTTTATCTTCTCGATTAGAACTCATTGGAGATTCAATAGGTCGACAGATTTGAGAATATTTTAGGATCTGGTTTCAAGAAAATGTTTGATCCGTCTCTCTTCTTTAATAAAAAATAGATTATCTCTAACTCTCTTTTCAACTCCTTTCAACTGACTATATTTCCAAGCACTTAGCACAATGGAAAGAAATGGCAATGACGCTTCATCATGAATTGTCTTAAACGTAAACGAATGTGAATGTAATTCTCTGACAGAAATCTATTGAACTGGCTAAAGCACAACGAAGTTTGAGGCGCATCGCTATGCTTACTCAAAGAACGGAAAAGAGTATTGAATTAATCCCTTTGAAAGAACTCCGCAAAGGAAAAGATTAGAAAGGAGCACTTTGGTAGCGATGAAAAAAGTTTCTAAATTTAAATGTTCTAAATGAAGGGGAAGAGAAATGCCCTGAAGCGAAATTCTTCAGAACTCTGCAAGTGACATGCGAAAACAAAGCAAAGCAGCAGAAATTAAAAGCAATTGGAACTCTGCCATGCCTTTAACTCATAGTGTCAGGTAGATTTTTAAAACTAGGTAAAAAACAGTTTATCCTTGTTTTTCCACTTTTATTTTTTTGCATTTCATTGAACATGAAAAGAAAACTTCTGAAGATTTCTCAACTTGTCGAAAGAAAATGTTCCCTTTGGCATTAATTAGATTTAGAAGCAGAGAATAAAGGTAAGATCTCAGGAATGCAGGACAAATCTTCTAAAGCAGATGTAGAAAAACATTAAAATTAAAAATATGCTAGAATAATTTTCTTTTCCATTATACCCAATCAGAAGAACGCAAACATTTCTTTTATTCATTTAGTAGCCTTAAGAAATTGTTTCTTTGATATGTCAGCTTATCAGACTAGAACTTGAAACTACACTGTACTTCATTCCGTTTGTGCATATGGATATCTCAGTAATAAGCAAAAAGTAATATCCGAGTTTTAAAAGAGGTACATTACAATGAGATTCGGATATGTTTTATGTCTGTAATTTACGTTGCCCATACTCATAATAAATTAAATTTATGAATATATATATGTATAAGTATGTCTGAATCGCTCATATTTTAAGAAATTACAGATGGTTAAATTTTAAAAGCTAATCCAGCATTCCCAGAGTCAGACCTCTAAGGGCTACTTGCCCTATGGATGCATACGATCAAAATCTCCAGAAATTCACCCTTTAGATCCTTTTCTCCTATTTTAGTAAAATTTTGTATTTACTTCTTAAAGATCGTAAATGTTATTTGTATTCTTTCGGAATTTACAGCATATCCTATTACGTGGTTTGACAAACATCGCCCAGACTAAAAATGTCAAGTCAAGGATCTGGAAATTTTTGTTCGAATTAGCTGTTGAGATCAAATTCTCTATAGCTAATCACAGATGGACAATTCAATCCAAATCTTCTTTAGAATTATTAGTTATCTTAGTTTTCCCGTTGTATTGCGATTTTCTTTAACGGGTGCAGTAGGCATTTTTTCCTTTCGTTTTTTTTCTTTGGCCTACTTTAAAATTTTTATTCGTACGTGCCTTTTTTTGGTCTTATTGTCTTATAGTCTATTCGAGCGTAGTGTTAAAGTATCCGTAGTCGGAGATGAATTATTAAATGAATTTAGTATATGTGTTTTGCTGTTTGAGTTTCCGAAACACTGCAAGCAGCAAAATCTAGTAATTGTTAATTTTAAATTGAACTACAATATGTAGTTCTAATTACAAAGCATTCAGTTCTGCTTTTGACTATTGGCATTTTTACTGAAGTTAGAAAACTTAGCTCTATCTGAAACGGTAATTTATAACAGCAATGAATGTAAAATATCGTGTAGTTAAAGAAGGTTTACTCTGTTAAATTAATCATTGTAAAGCACATGAGGGCTGTTTGCTGACGGGAAAAATTCTCGTCATGGATGTTGTTTTAAGAAAGGTTATAGTCAAGTTATGCATGGGGAAAATCCACGCAAATATCTAATGAAATCAGACTGTTTGTCAAAAATTAAACGTTACTCAAGTTCAGCAGCCTGATCCACATATCTATTAATTTTATATATCTTTGTAATATTCAGTGGGTTTTAACGGATATGTAATACTTAATTTATAAAACTGTATAAACCTGAAAAGGGTCGGAATATTATTTTGCTGTTAAAAAATGCTGCCAGCTAATTCTTCCATTTTCCTTTTCTCGCTTTATTACTTTCTCTCACATTAAATATCTACAAATTCTAGCAGATTTCCAGTTTAATTTTCGTTGATCCTTGGGCCGTTAAGATCATGTTCCATGCCTCAGTTCTCACTACGTATCAGAAGTTCCCGTCTACATTTTTTTATTTTATTTATGTGGTGCAGTTTAAGTAATAGATAACACTAAATAATAGTATTTCACTATGTCAAAACGTACCCATAAATAGGTTTAGTATTATTAATAAATGTGGACTTTTTATTTGTTTACTAGTGCATAAACGTTTATTAAATTTGCTAAATATAATTAAGGAATTATTCCGATTTGTTTTGCTTCATTTACAAGCTGTCTAAATTTAGCTTGTTCAGCGGTTTTGGATCATATGCTTTCATGCTCACTTTATCTGTTTCTGTACCTTTACGTACCACAACCTAGGACTTTAAGCTTAAACAAGATCCTCTCCCTTTTCACACTGGGAAATTCATTTCATTATGAAACTCTCCACTGGTTGCAACAACCCATCCTCTAGTTCCTCTTTCAAGTTTTAACAGTATATCGCTTATCTCCTTAACAAGCTGTATGTATATGTATACTTCATAAATTTTAATCATTTACTGCATTGATGAAATTAATAGAAAATTGAATTTTAGCACAATGTCTACTTACATTACTGCAATAAAAAATAATCATTTCGTCACTCTGCTAACAGTTAAATATCATATTGTCTTTGTAATTTTTTTTTAAACTTGCGCTGTTATAAAATATTGTATGGAACTTAAATTCCATGAGCATTTAAATAGGCATTCACATGAAAAATAATTATTCCTGATATTTTACACATAATAAAAAATTGTACGTTTCCGTTATGCATTTGCCACTCATTTTGGCGGGTTCATTTTCTACTTATAATAATAGTTGGCACACTTATACGCGGCGATGTTCTGTTATACACACATATAACTAAATGCGCGGCAGGTGTATAACAGAAGTACCGAAAAAAATACTACAAACTTTTTCAACTTCTGTTTGAAATCCACTTTCTTAATATATATGTGTGTGTGTGTGTGTGCGTATCCTCCTTTTTAATACAAATAAATATGTACATACAAAAAAAAATATTGTTCTTTTAAGTCTGGAACTACTGAAATACTTAAATAAAAATACAGAATAATTACCCTTTATAGCATATATTTCTTTTGAACCGCACTGTTACCTAGTCTGAAGACTATTAAATATTTATCTTCACAAAATGCTTTCGAAATTGTTAGTTTATCAACTCAAACATAGTCTGATTTCACACTTACGAATTATTCAGTGTAACATTTTGAGATGCTGTATGCATGCATATAAGTAATAGATAGCAATGATCAAAGAATTTAACGCTCATTCGTTTGAAAGGAAGTGAAAAACGTTCATAATATTTTATCCCATTAAATGTTAATTAGACTCAAGAAGAAGATTTAATTTCGGTAAGTCACGAACCTTAATAAATTTGTCCTCTCCTTTGGTAATGTAGTTTAATCCGTTAGACGACAACATAAGAGACATTCAGGAGAACGGCGAGGGAAAATTGTCGAAGGAATTAGAATTCTGTTCTGTCAGAAAGTTGAATTAACTTAATTATAGCAATGTTTCCTCGCAGGGTCCCAAATGATTGAAGTTAGGGAAAGTTTATTAGCGGTTATATATTATGCTAGAGCAATCACCTTAACATTCCCAGTAAGGTTGTTTCGTCTTTCTAACATGCCTGAGATAAGACATCTGCAAACTATTAGACCTCAAAAATGTAGCTGAAAACATTAGAATCCGACTGAATGTATCCGTAAATTTTCCACTTAAAAAACGTTGTGGGTTTAAACTCGTTGCTTTTGTTTGTAGATTAATTTGGCTGTAATTATTTATCATTTTTGTATTTTTCATAAATTTATGTAGGTTTATAAGGCAGCAAGTTAGGTTTCTAAATCCACCTAAAAATTAGTTTTTTTTAAAAAAATTAGAGCTATCATCTCCTTAAATTCATTTCTTAAATTTGAAAGTTCATTATCATTTTAAATTTCAAGTGTTTACTTGGAACTAGATATTTTTTATAAATTTGATAAAATAAATACAGTTTCACAAACATTTGAAATGATTTCGAATTATTAATTGAATACACTATTATATGGAACAGTCAGCAAATATTAGCAGTAGTAATAAATCCATCGAATTGGGCCTCATTAGACATGATGAGCTGTTTCATCCACTAAAGTTTATCTAATCCACAGAGCCATTGTTAGACATTAATGCTTGAGGCAAATATCAAAACTGTTTTCTTCCAAATATTTCTTGTCATTTTCATGTTAATGTTAAATTTATTATATACTTCATGTTTGTGTGGATCTCGACGTTCACACTGCAACACGTTACGTTCCCATTTCAGTCTCCTGTCATAAAAAAATCTTGATGACGAAAATGATTCTGTATTAGTCACTTTCCTCCCAATATGATGTCGAAATACATAGGGTTGTAACAATTTCGTAACTATGTTAATGAGGTCAAATGTGAGCGTTTTTTAAAGAAATAAATAATTCTTTTTTTTTATTCCATTCAGCAAGCAAATTTTATTAAGAATTTAGAAGAAACTTAAATAATTAAGAAGAACCTTAGAAATACGAGAGGTTTTTTTAAACTTTATGGGAACGAAGGAAATATTATCCTTAGACAAGTGATGAAATAATTTTAAGAAAATCTTATGATTTCAAGTAAAATTTAAAATTAGGAAAACAACAACCTTGTGTTCGAGGTAGATTCTGATTGAAACTCTATCCATTTCGAAGAAGAGCAGATCTTTCCCCTCAAAAAAAATTCGCAAGAAAATAATATGTAAAATGTTTAGTAAAAATTAACATTGATACAATCAGTTGACCATTTTGTTACTTCTTTAAACAGCAATAATAATTTTGTTTAGCCAGTGAGTATGCACTTTGCTTCCAGCGACGATCAAGTGCAATGGAATTTGTTAACAACCTATTTAGTTTTAGCTCCTTAATGAATATTAATTGCTTTTAAGACTTCAGTTCTTCAATATTCATTTTAATAATTACGTTCAATGTTATTCTTAACAAAAAGAAAAAAAATGAATACAAAGCATTCGAGTCGGTTGTTAAAAAGCTATTTTATAACTAGTGAGCGTTATTTATATGTCTATGTGTGTGCTAATAAATCGGTATGAAACGTTTCGATTATCAAAGAATCTAAAATGCTGGAAGAAATGAGTTTAAATAGAATTAATTTTATTCCATCGATTACACTGTAACCCGTAACTCTTTGGTATGATTATTTTAGATCACTTTTTGCCATCACCCTTTGGTATTCCTATTTTTATATATATTCTGAAGATTACCAAAATTCCAGATTCTATTGTAATTTGTAAAATAGTTCAAATAGAACGAAATTTTGCGATTTGACTGATTTCCCAAGAGATTGTATTGTTGGTACTCAGCTTATTGTTACTGAGGTAACCCAAGTTATTGGGTGTATCAAGAAGTACCGTGTTTAAAGTTCTGACAGCAAACAATGTTCTCTGAAAAATATCGGCTGCAAGACACAGTTATCGGAGGGAAACAAAACTTACTGATTGACTCAGAAATTTGTTAAAGAGGAGTGTTACAACAAAAGAGATCCTGCTGCTTAAAAAGAGTCTGCTGAGCTTAATGTGCATATATAAAACATAGTTTCGACACATACAATAGGAAGAAAACTACATAACATCTTAAGATTTCCAACTATACACTTTCATTTTGCCAGAGCAATGCTTTATAACTGATATATTACTTCTAATCACGAAGCTGTCAGTTTAAGCGAATCTTAATATTGAAATTAAAAAAAATCTTTAAACTCTTAGACCATCAAAGAACGTTAGGTAAAAATTGGGAAGCCAAATGTCTAAATAGCAGATTATTTTCAGCAGAGCTGCTACCTCATTAACTTTTCATTCACAAACAAATGCAAAATGAAGACTACAGTAATATTATGAGCATAAAATATGGAACAATGATTAGTGAAAATAAATGCTGTTTTCAGATGAGCTAACTTTCACACAATATCCTACGTCAGAACTAGTTTATGTGCGCAGAACATCAATAGCAATTTACGATTCAAACTGTGTCCATCTTAATGTAAAACATATGTTTCAGTATTACAGTGGTTTGAAGCAAATTCAATTACCACTTGCAAGAAAGAATAAATATACTTACTACAGAAGCATTTTAAGTGACCATGTCTATTCTAGAGTGTATACACGGTTTCCTACGGGTAAATTGTATCTTTCAAAATGCAATGTCCATTCATCGAAGCCTGATTCTTCAGTCGTTTTTGATAATATGCCCATTCATCGAAGCTTGATTCTTCAGTCGTAGTCTGAAGAACGCGAGGATGTTTTCTGGTCTGCAAAATACATAAATATCAACATTTAAAGACGTAAATATGATAGAGTTGTTGTGTTGTGTGACTGAAAGTAAATTCCTTTTTTGTCTTCTAACATTTATCAAGAATTAGGGTAGTTTCTAAAAGAGAAGGAATAGTATAAAATACCTGTTACTACCATTAGGAACTACATTCAAAAATGCTTTCAAGCAGTTTTAGACGCTAAAACATTGCTCCTACTCAGCATAAGGCACACAATACTTCATATTTTTACGTGTTTCCATTTGAGCAATCTCTATATTTAAACAAACAGTTAAAGTATGTACCAACAACGAGCATTTAAACATAATCTTTTCACATACCAATTATTCCTCAAAGACAAATAGTAAAATTGGTTTCAGTTGAGAAGACAACGATTTTAACATAAATTTTTTTATTAAAGTAAATTGCATTATGCTTCCTACAGATTGTTGGTACTCGGGTCGTAAGGGGAATTCAAACATTCTTCTCATTTAACATTTAATTTAAGCATTCCCCTAAAGCTTAATAAATTTCGAAATGTAACGTTATTTTAACCAAATTGTTTAAATGTTCGTAACTAGTGCGTAATAAAACAGCGGAGTTAATATCAATTACTCAGCTTGCCAGTATCTGAAATCTGCACAGAATGTTTTATGTAACTTTAGAAGTTCTGGGGAAAAACATATATTAGTAGCATTTATTGAGTTACTGTTTTTTTACGTTTATAAAAGCTTTAAAAATAGTTCACAAAAATTTGAATTCAGTCATATAAGCTAGATTAGAAGACGAAATAATACACTTACAGTTACAAATTTAGAAACAGATGGGCAAACTGTGAGAATTCTCGCACAGAAATGTAATAACTAGCACGAATTTCTGATTCTGTATGTAAACTGTCGGGCAATTTAATCCCCCCTCTTAGAAATTAACTTTTGGCTCAGCTTTTAACTACACGAGCAACATGGTTAGCAGAAGGCTAAAGCCGATCTAAAATTCTACGGGATGGGAGAAGAATATTACGAAGATCAGCATCGCTGCCAAAAGCGAATGCTCTAATTTCAAGAAGTCTATTTCTTATATATAGGTTAACGAATTTGTATCCTAATAGGAGCCGTCAAAAGCAGAAGTTACGGAAAAATTTAAATAATAGGAAAATTGTTAATAAACACAAAAGCTTAACATTCTAAGATTTCAAAATATACACTTTTATTTTGCCACAGCAATTCTTTATAACTGATATATTACTTCTAAGCACGAAGCTGTCAGTTTAAGTGAATCTAAATATTGCAATTAAAATCTTTAAAATCTTAGACCATCAAAGAACATTAGTTAAAAATGAGAAGCCAAATGACTAAATATTTCAGTTATAAGTGAAACGTTCGCTACTTTTTAAGCATTCAACCTAGTAAAGACAGCAGAAAAGGGTGCGTTTCGCTGAAAGATTTAAGTTTTACAATTTTGTTGCTTCTTTACCTTTTTCATTTAGTTACGGAGGCATGTTTCTTTCTCCATGTATAAGCACCTTAACGGAGTACCAGGTTTTGAGACTGATAATAAAATCGCTTTATCGATAATAATATGCGTATTAAAATTATTATTTATTAAAGTTCATTTGATAGATTTATTAGCAAAACCAACATATAAATGTTTTAAAAGTTTCAGTAGAAAGACATTTAGTCTTTCAAATATCTGAACGATTAAATTTTACTTACCAAAACAAGGAATTGAAATTAATTGAATTTTTAAAGTAATGATCCCTCATAAATTAAAATTTTTCTGCTATAGGTGGATACAGAAAACTATTTTGAGACAATTGCTACTCTAGTATATCAGAGTAATATTTTGCGCAAGCACGGTCGACCCGTATTTTGAAATTTGAATCGAGGGCATGGCACATTTTGTATGTAACCTAATAATTCCACAAACGTAACTTACACAAGCTGTTTTTTATTTATTTTAGAATTACACTTCTTTCCTGGATGGAAAATGCTGTTATAGAAAAGCGAAAAATATATTTAAATTTGAAATAATCCATACTAATATTAATTCCAGTAATTCAAAGAGCCATATAAATTTTAAATATTTATTGAAAGAAATAAATTACTGTAAGTTTCTAAATTTCCTAAATTACGCTGCTGAAAGCAGTCTGAAAATACTCATTTTACAGCAATTTTTAGATTCTACAAACAGGAAAAACAACAATAAAATTAGCTTAATGAATAAATAATTATAGAAATTTCTATGAATTTTAAATTCTTGAGTTTTGCTACTGAAAGAGGCAATATGCATTTATATTTATCTAAATAGTTATAGATATATCTGAAAAGAATTCTAGTTTAAAGAAAAACCAGAAACTCTTGTTCCTGTTAAAAAGACTTCCTCCTGATGATTCTCATTTTAATTAAGTTTCAAATATAAATTTTATTTCAGTATGCCAGACGTATAAACACGAGGGCAGACATTACTCTGATATTCCGAATAATAGCTCAATTAATACTAAATTTTTACAACAATAACAGTTTCGTATTCAGAACACTGAAAGGGAATTTCGAGATGCCCTAGCTAAGAAATATTTGCAGAAATTTCTGAGAGAAATTCAGGAGCTAATATATCTATTACACCTACTTAATTAATTTAGGGTTTCATAGCTTATTTTACTTGTATCTGAGAAGATAAAATGTGGTTTTGTTTCACAGAAACTCTGATAATACTTTATCGCAGCGAAAATAAACCACAGCGAAAAAAATATTACTTCAGTCTGATAATTCAAAATTTATTCTGCATTTCCATTAATTAAAATTTTTAATTCATTGCAGAGAAGCGAACGAGACAAGACACAAGAAGCACTTACAGAAAACCTTTTACATAATTAACTTTTCTCTTATAATAAAGGAAATTGCGCGATTAGTGTTTTCTTTTAAAAATAATTTAAATTATTAAATTAAAAGCCAGGCTTCAGAAAAGGGCAGGTATGTTTGAACCAAAGATTGTATAACAAAATAGAAAATAATAACATCTTCCTCCTGTTGAAGTAAAATGAAACTGAACTTTCCACTCAATTGTAAAATCATTGAGCTTAATATTTTTAAATAAAATTTCATTTAAAACCTCATTAAATTAGAAACTTTAATAATTTAATTTAAAAATTTTAAAAATTTAATTTATAATTAAAATTTTAAAAATTTAATTTAGGCAGATTTTTTAATGACGTCACATACAAATTTTACTTCCACTTACCTAAAGTTTTACTCAAAATTAAATTTCCTAATATTTTCTTAATGGGCATATCCTGAAATCAGATGATTAATTTTACAGCAAATTATTACTTTACCCATTTAAAATTTAACTTAATTTAGTTATACACATTTTTGTAAGCAGTTATAAATTTAACTAAAACTTACCTCCTAAAATTCAATATTTTGATCAGTACTTTCATGTGTTCCTTATAAATTTCTCTGCGAAGTCATGTCATCTCTTAGACAGACAACTTTTGAATACTATGCAAATTGTTCAATCATTTTTTTTTCTATTATTTATCTTATCAAGGAAATTTTTTCATTGTCGCAGTTTATTTCCAGATTGCTTGTTTCATTCGAAATTTCCATGCGTATGCAAAGAGAAGAAAGAAAAAAATATTAACAAATATTTAAAATTTTATACTACTGTTTTTCTGGAATTTAAGCTGTTTTTCTTTCTTGTTCCTTAAATTTATATTACTTTTAGAGCGTTACAATCTAAAATTAGAATTTATTTGTCAGTTTAAGAAGTATGGTTAATGATATAGCAGCTGATAAACTAAATTATAGCTTACGTACTTGTTTAATAAGAAAAGTACATCATTACATCTTATTATTTTAAGAAATGATTATATGAACAAAAAATATCTGAAAGGTTTTCAGATTTTTAATTACGTCCAAAGGGGCGTTTTTTTTAACGTTTTGTTTATTACCTTTATTTATTAAATATCACGCTCTTCGCACTTAAACCATAAAATTCAGTTCAAGAGCAATATCGCAAAATAATTTTAAATTGAGCATATCTTTAAAATTTCCGATACACAGATAAAAAGATAAAGGAGATAAAAAGTTTTTTTCTGTACAACAATGCCAACGTTTCTATACAATGCTTTGAAATCCTTGAGTTTGTTAATCAAAAATTTGTTAAAGTTTTACAAAGCATGAAATCTACAATAAAACAAATTCAAAATTTCAAATTTGGTCTTCCAGGCGCCCATATTCGCAGTAGAATTACGTCATTCAACATTGGATGGCTCTAGGTACCGTTGTTTAACCACAATGCGAGAAACATACATAAATTGATGCAGATTCTTCATTATTCTATTTCTTGAAGTATAACACAGGGAAATAATAATTGGTGGCAACAATATGAAAAGCGAAACAGGCATTCATAGTGATCCGACGCAAAATTGCAAAACGAAAACAATAATCCTTCAGGGACAAAGCCCCTTCGGACTAAAAATCAAATTTTTTAAGTTGATGATATTCATAATAATTTCTCTCTCAATATTTGTAAAACTAGAAAGTCTATTTACCTATATTGCATGAATTCCGCTACTTCAGACACCGAAATGATGCAGGAAGATTTTTATGTTATATCATAACATAATAATTTGTAGGGTTCTACTGTAACTGGAAATTTGTATTTAAATCCCGCAGATAATATACACTGCAAGCGAGTTATCGCCTTATCATACACAAACTGGCTAATTAAAGTAAAATAGTTTAAAAATCATAAGCATATTCCTTTATTAATAACAAATTCATTTGAAAGTACTGATTATGGACTTTCAATCGAATACAGTGCTGGTTAGGGACGATGATGGTTTGGATTTTCAAACGAATGCAGCGCTGATTATTTACTGGACTGATTAGAGACTTTTTACCCATTTTGTTTATATTAATAACCATTTTAAAACCATTTTATAGTCTTGCTGTGTTTTATTATCTAGAAATAATCTTAAGTAACTAAAAGTGAAATTTTCGAAATAAAAAAGAAAAACATAGATTTATATAATAACAGCCACAAAATAATAAGAGTTTATGTAGTCACATGAATCAAAATATGTGAGCCTGTCGCCGTTTACATAACCCAATTTCAATATGTATTCCGAAGGTTTGTGTCACAGAAAGAAAAGAATTTTATGCTGTATAGTTAAATATTTATGTGTTTATTTAAATTTATATGTATGTAGAAGGAATAAAATTCATCTGAATGATTTATAACTATTCACTTTTCTTATTTAGCGAAGCATGTCTCTCAAGAGCCTAATCAGGAAAATCAAATGTATTTCGATTTCAGTTGACCTAAGTAACCCTTTTCTCAGCATGATAAATCGCTTGATTAAAACCTTTTATGCCTTTCGCTCAGTTCTTTGATACAAGCAGAAGAGAAATATGTTTAAAATATATTGCATAAAATTTTTTTATATGATTTCAAGTAAGTATTCTTTGTCTTAAAGCTGTTTGTTCAGATTGTTACCAGAAACACTTTCAAATATTCTAGAACATACTAATTTAATTTCTGGCATTTATTTGCTCATCAAATAATAAACAGATAAAGAATGTTCGAATTAGTTGTCTTATAAAGCTGTTTTCTCTGGTTTTACGATCACTTAAAGACAGGAAATTCATTTAAATATGAAGCGGAATGCAAAAACTGAAACTTGAGTATTTAAAAAACTCACGAAAATCAATAGAAATATCTCTCTTAATTTAAATTTTAATATAATTAAAAATTTATTTTAAACTTCAATACATCCAACTATCCTTTAGTAGCACTTGTCTAATAACAAGTAAGGTATTCAAAATCTTTTCGATTCAGCATCTGAATGCACATTTACAACTACCATTCGCGAATACGTATTAAAATATGAAAGTTACTGAAACTGCTTGATTTGCAGTTAGTCACTGAAACTTCTTGATTTGCCGAATATCTAAATTCACCAAATCGAGATGATCGTAGAGCTCATTTATACTCTATATCAGCAGTTCTCAACCTTTTCACTAACGCGTACCATTTAAACAAAAACTGAAAACCTTTAGTAGCACCACAACATTTTACAATGATTATTTTTCAATTTCTTAATAGAAATATAAAAAAAGTATATTTTGCCATTTGCACAACCTATTGTCCATTTGTATTAAATGTGCACACATAAAAAAATGTTAGATTAAAAATTGGTTACCATTTTTATTATCAAAATTTAAGTTATAATACTTTAATTCTAAAACTTGTAAGGTTTAGTTAAACTAACAAAGTTTTATTTTAATTTACACTTTTCTATCTGCTCTCATTTTCAACTTCCCGTTAGAAGAAGCGCGTGTTTTCAGCTTTATACTAATTTAAAGTGGAGCCAAGGAGTATTTAAACCGGAGGTAGAAACCTCTCAGAGAGCTTTTAGTCTCAGACCACGGTCACGCTCTTCGACGTTCTCCTGACTAGCTAGCATTTAAATTCTAAGCCATAGCACTTACGTGATTGCTTATTGAAGTAATTCCAAGTGCGTCAGTATTAGTAAATCTTGCTACGCACCATTTAGTTTAGAGGCCAACATCGCGTTATAGCTCTGCGAGCAACAACTACTTAATTTCTATTTAGCTTTAGTTTAAATATGATTTGATTGTTCATTTTATACCCAAGCGTGGTCTCTATTCTCTGTATCCCTCCCGAGTTGGGAAGCGGTTGTACATAATAGTAATTTAATAAAATAGGATTTTAAATCCCTTTCAAGTGCAGTTCTTCTACCACTTAATCACAGTATTCTACCACAGAACATAGCTGCATTCAGCTCCCTGTTCCAGATCAGGATTTAAGGAGTTCACGAAGATGTTTGCCAAGAATATGCATCGAACACTCAGTCCTGACAAACTTATTGTGAAATTTGGGCGTGAGTAAGAGAGATTAATTTCTTTATGTTTCCTTTTATTTCACTTAACTTTAACCGTTAATTATAATCCGATTTTAATTTTGTTCTGTATTTATATTTCAAATAAAACGTGGAAGAAAATACTTGTTCACAGAAATAGGTTGTGCAAAAAGGCAAACATTTAATAGCTTTACTTGAAACGCCTTTAAATTATTTTTTGGGGTTCAGCCAAAAATTAACAATTACGTTATTTTTTTAAATATTCAGTTAAGAGTTCGATCTCAGGAAATTTCTATCAGTTATTCTTTTTCTTCACGATATGTTTGAATTTAATAGTTAAAACATTTTGTTTCTTTGCAAACTGCCTATTTTTCTCTTGCGTACTACCAGTGGTACGCATACCACTAGTTGAGAATCGCTGCTCTATATTACTCATTTATTTGGTATGTGTGTAAGGTTTTAGTTAAACTAACAAAGTTTTATTTTAATTTAAATCTTTCTATCTTTCTCTGTTTCAACTTCCCGTCAGAAGAAGCACGCGTTTTCAACTTATGCTAATTTGAAGTACAGCCAAGTACTATTTAAACCAGAGGTAGAAACCTCTCAGTGTGTGAGAGCTTTTAGTCTCGGATCACGGTCATTCTGTTCGACGTTCGCCTGACCAGCTAGCAGCTAAAATTATAAGCCATAGTGCTTACTACGTGATTGCATATTGAAATAAATTGAAGTGCGCTAGTATTAGTATTTCTTGCTACGCACCATTTAGTTAGAGGCCAACTCCGCGATTTGCTCTGCGAGCAAAGTTTATTTAAATTTCTATTTAGGCTTAGTATAACTTTATTTGATTTGTTAAGTTAGGCCCAAGTGTGGTCTTTTAATTTCTGTATCTCTCCCGAGTTGGGAAGTGTGTAAATAATAGTGATTTAATAAAAGAGGATTTTAAATCTCTTTCAAGTGCAGTTATTCTCCAGCACAGTATCTACATCAGAACAAAGCTCATTTTCAGCTCCCTGTTCCAGAGCAGGACTTTAGGTTAAGGAGTTACTTCACAATGATCGCTAAAGCTATGCACAGAACACTTCAGTCCTGACATGTGGAACAATGCTAGAAGTGATTTAGCCAGTTGGTTATAGATCGAATAGAGAGTTACTGGCATGCCGCTTAGAAGCATATCTAAAGTTCGCAACATGATGGATTACTTTAATACTGATCGAACAATTAGCTCGGTATTAGACGTGTTGATATGATTTGCATATTTCATACTGCCAGTGCTGCTCATTGTTGCGCAAGTAATAGTAATGTTCTCGACCGAAATCATGATGTTCTGAAGATCGAGACATCCTCACGCTTTACCTTGGCAGATAATTTTTCTTTTACAAGCCCGGGCACTACTGCATGTGATCAAATACCTCAAATTTGAGTATTCCGGGTTAAATATTTGAAACTTTAGTTAATTGTATGTGATGAATACTACATAGCAAATTTTGAATCGGAAAAGCATTCATCGTATGCAACTGAACTATCTTCAACAAGTCCGAATTTGGTCTATAAGTATCTTTGAATATAAATTCAGTTTATATCGATAAATTGTAAATGGTAATTATTACACACTAGGGCATATTTTGGGTCTCGACTTAAATTAATTAAAAGCTATGAAGCTTTACAACTGACCATTTACTTCTATTGCATTTCATAACTAGCTTTCGTAAAGTTCTTAGATCTGATCTATAGGTAACTAGAATTGCTTATAATCAATTCGATATTTCTTCGCTTTTGTCTCAAATGATTACTAAGTTCAACGCATAAAATGTGGGACGTTTTATTAAGAGATAAAAGGAGTAAACATAGATACTGCTTTGGAATTTGTGCTATTAAGTTCTTCAAAAGCAGGTCCACTAAGTTTTGAAAGTCAGTCAGAAACTGGGGGCTTTCTTTTCCCATATAAAAATTTTATGTCTGAAAATCAGTTGCATTAATTTCTATTATAATGTTCTAGAAACACTAGCAGTATTTTTTAATTAAATGTTTCGAAATGTCACCAATCTGGAAAATTTTAGCTTCTAAATAATAAATGCGTCATATGTCCAAATATACATATATATATGTGTCCAAATATACATATATATATATATATATATGTGTGTGTGTGTGCGTGTGTGTGATATTTGCAGTCGAGTGTCCGTTATGTTTTCGTAGCGAATGGAAAGGCTGCAGAACTGAACAGACAGAAATTAACTTTAGAAACTCCACACCTTTGTTCTATTAAAATGACAACTCATTTTCTTTTGACAACGATCGCATATTCAATAATAATTTAAATAATAATTCTAGTAAATTTAGGACTCGACGTCGTAAATATTTTTAACAAAGGAAAGGCGAAGAGACAGAGCAAAGCATTTGTATAGCACGGAATAGCAGAAAGCAATGCACAGAAGTTATTTCGATTTTTAAAACAGAGAGAGATAATTAAAGGGAATTAGGGGATAGTTTAAATTATAATTTTGATTTACATGTTTTTGTCTGATATATATATATATACTTATGTTTATGAAACTTGCTGCATGATCAGAGTCAACGGAATAGAATAAAGCTTATGGAGAATGTAAAGCATGGTAGAACCTATAAATCATTAGACATGCGAAAGAAATGAGAATGCCTAGACTCAACGTGATCCTCTAAAAACTCAAGTGAGGCTTAAAAATAAAGGACTGTTGAGGAACCAGACAAGTTTTACTGTAACTGGAAATTTGTATTTGTATAAGTCCCGCAGACCCTACTAGATTACTAGTGAGTTATTGCTTTATCTTGCACAAACTTGTTTCAAGCAGTCTATTACTGATAATTCTCTTGACTATAAACCTCTGACAGTTCAGGCTATAATGGGCGTATCAGCATTGACAGTGGCATAGCAAATTAACAACAGGTCATGTTTTTGATGCATCCTGTTTTAAACTGGACCGCAGTCGTGGTCGCATTAACATTACACCAGTGATTCTCAAACGGTGGTACGCAAGAGAAAAATGGGTGGTAAGCAAACTAACTGTATATTTAAAAAATAACACACTTGTTAACTGTGGCTGAACCGTAAAAAAAATAATTTAAAGACATTTCAAATGAAGCTATTCAATTTTTATTGCCCTTTTTATGCAACCTATTTGTGTGAACAAGAATTTTCTTCCATGTTATATTTGAAAAATAAATACAGAACAAAATTAAAAGTGGATCATAATTCAAAATCAAGTGAAACAAGACTAGACAGACATAAAGAAATTGATTTCTCTTGAACATACTCAAATTTTGCAATAAATTTTAGAATTAAATTTTTATAACTTAAAATTTGATATTAAAAAGGGCAATCAATTTTTAATCCAATATTTTTATGAGCTTAAATTTAATATAAATAGGCAGTAGGTTGTACAAATGGCAAAACATTTTTTTAAATATTTTTATTGAGAAATTGAAAAATAATCATTGCAAAATGTAGTAGTGGTACTAAAGTTTTTCAATTTTTGTTTAGATGGTACGCGTTAGTCAAAAGGTTGAGAACCGCTGCATTAGACGCCATTTCCGTCGTGCATTAAAGCTTAATAGTATATAGAAACATAGATAAAAGACAGGCATGGTGTATGGGTCACTATTCGTCATCATAAGCGAATTCTCTTGCTGTAAATTACAAATTTTAACATAAACTGCTATATCAGGATAGTTGCAGAAGTTGAGGTTTTAAAGACCTCATTTTATTCTAATCACTTATTTTTGAATACTAGAAACTTTCCTTTTTTTCTGATTTCAGTTTCAGAATATTAATTTTAATGACGTAGTACGCAAATCTAAGTGAATTCAGAATCAGTATTTAAGCAGCGACTTTAAAAGTTTGTTACAGGAAAGTTAGTTCCAAATTTATGCCGCGTGTTTGAAGTAGCCTTGTATGTCAATTGCTGGTG
This sequence comes from Stegodyphus mimosarum, assembly GCA_000611955.2. Taxonomy (NCBI): domain Eukaryota; kingdom Metazoa; phylum Arthropoda; class Arachnida; order Araneae; family Eresidae; genus Stegodyphus; species Stegodyphus mimosarum. Next base: position 544,051 of record KK121306.1, read on the forward strand.
TTTGGCTACTCTCTTTAAATTATTTTGATATTCTAGGTTCGGCTTTGCTGTGTACAGCCGATTTAGTGGTTTGGACAAATAAGGAGCCAGTCGTATAGCCTACCGTACGTTATTGTGATTTTACATTTTATGCTTTGATAAGTTACATAGCCTTAAGTGGTGGTATATTGTGAGCACCGAGCCCGTGTATTTTCTGTAAAGTGCTAATAAAAAGTTTATTTAAACTTTCTTCTGCAGTCATATGTTCTTCCAGGACCTAGCGAGAATTCGCTAGTTAATTGTTTCAGTGGGATCTACCCTTGGGGGATCCCTAAAAGAACAAGAAGACTCTACTTTAACAAGAAGACTCTTCCTTTAACACATTATTTGCGTTCTACTCAATAAGGAAATATACAAACGCATAGTGGCCATAATGGCCAAGATCTACTTCCTAGCATAGCAGATACGGCTTCCTTTTGTATGCCAGACATGTTACTGACTGAGTACGTATGAGATATGATTCCACGTTTACTAGATAGGCACTCTTCTCCCTCAGTTAATACCAGTAAACTTTGGACTCAGATCGAAGCACCTTCACAAACACTACCTCAACATCAGAAGCATCTGACTGCATGCCCGGATGTATGACGTTCTTTTCCAGCGGTTCGCAAATATTGGTTTTACACAGTAGGTTAATTGTATTGGTCTTAAATTATATTATTACCTTTTAATTGCCATCAGTAACGTGGGACATGAATTACTTTGCATTCTGAGTATTCTTTCATGGTGCTGCAGTTTTCCCAAACACCGAAGGAAGTGGTATTATGAAACTTATTTTTTAAATATGAAATGCAGGTAACATATTAATTACCCACGAATTAACATATTAATTACACAAGAATTTACAAGCCAAGTCCTACTGCTGACGGAAAACGCGGATACCGCCTATATGCCATATGTTATCCGGTTTTGCATCAACTACGCCATTATCCACTGAGTATATGTTCCCGAGGAAGTATACTATTCCTCTACATGCTGTCTACTCAGAAAACACTGCAGTGTTACAAAACGGGTACTTTTGCATCCGTTGTGCTCTAAATTATATTGTTACATAGCACAGTACAATTTCTTTTTGTGCTTGGAGAATACATTCATCTTCTTGCAGATTTTCTCTATTACATGGGTTTTTTTTATCAGATATCTGCTCGTTGTTTGCAATTTAGTCATTTTATGGAGCTCTTCCATAGTTTTGAAGCTTCTTAAGCAAAGTTACGGCATATCTTGTTCACCTGTATGTTAGAATTTCAAAGCTTTAAATTCGATGAAATAGGTGGGAAAGGATCAGGTGAGGTTACGTCAGATTGAACTATAGAGAATACCCAATGTTTCACCATAGGTGATGTGAATATAATCCAACTGCACTAAATGCTGTAACATGAAAGCTTTATTTCTGGCTGTTAAAAGGTCAATCAATAGAATTTTCATTAGCATATTGAAAAAGTTGAGATTGCTATTGCACTTCAAGCAATCTTGAATTACACAATAATTGTTGTTACACTTCAAGTGAAAACTTCTGTTCTCTCCATCTTCAGCTGTCACATTCCTTAGCAGTTTGCAACTGAATTTTGATGTTTTTCAAATTTTATTCAGTAAAAAACGTTTCATCAAATGCTAGAATTAATTTTCTTAAACTAGTTTTAAAATTAAAATCGATCTAGCGCTATACCATTTGTTGCATTTTCACAGCCTAAATTTTACACATAAATTTATTTGATTATTATGCTAGTAAATATGATAAATATGATAAAAATACTTTGAATGCCTTCATATTTCGAAAACTAAAACTCACATCTAAATATTTCATGTATTAGAGACTTAGAAAACTCTCGCAACTAAATAAACCGTACATGTTTTACTTGAATAAATAAATAAACATTTTCTACTGGTTCAACTCAGTCACACAAACCTCAAATTAGGGACAATAGAGAGCAAGAAGTAAATTAGTATAGTATATACTTTCAAAAGTAAAGTGACCATTTGTCTTCAAATGCAAATGCGAAACGAGACTTATAGAAGCATGTACTTCGGTTCGCTTTAAAGTTACCTTTCAGTATATATTTCTAGTAAGGCTTCTAGTAAGTATATTTGTTATTTGTTATACGAGTTTTAAAGCATCTTTAAGAGTTTGATTGCTGTCTGCATTAATCTTAAGATCTTCTCAAGTTCTCAGTTTAATAAAATAGCCAAAACATGATGAATGAATAAGTGGAATCAAGTTTATAAATATGTGCTGTGGACAGCGAATTGTAGAAAAAAGGGCTTATAAAGATATTTTTACTAAACATTTTTTATATCTTAAATTCTTTCCATTAAAAATATCTTGAAAATAATTTCGTATAAAATTTCAGTTTATATAATTTATTAAATATGATTTTTACATTACTTTAGTAGCTTTATGATAAGAATGGGCGTCTATAGTATTTCCGTGTATTAATTGCTATTGCTGTTTTTAAATAAATGATGACGGATCATTGTTTCACAATGCAGTAACTAAGAATCATTGCTGAGAAATGCTTTAATTCTGAAGCGAATTGACGTAAAGTTGATGAGAAGCTATTGCCTCCCATAATTAGAATTCAGTTGATCAAACACCGCTGTAAGCCAACGAAGTCGCTAAATTATGCGTGGCATTGATAGAGGGTACACGAAGTTTGAATACGTCATTAGATCTGCAGTGCAGATGAGTACATGCTCTATTGCACGTACCACTACTGCAGCAACCACATTATCACGAAAGCTTGAATGTTTTGTGTCAAACAGTGAATTCCATGCTTGGAGCTGAATGTAGAATATTATGTAACTAAATTTCCACATCTTTCAAGGCTATATAGAGCTGGGACTGAACAGACTGGATTAACACAAATTAAAATTTTGTATGTTTTTTATGCTAGTCTAAACCAGCATAAAAGTAGATAATGACAGTATTGTACTATTTGGTTTTTTAACAATTACCTTTCGTGATCCCTATTTGGGGATGATTAATGTTTTTAATTGCTGCTCTTCCTTAATTTCTGGTTTTTTGTTTATATAGAAATTTATGAGGTCACATAATAATCATGGCTTAACATATAGTTAAATTTGTTGGTATGATTTAAATTTATGCGTGTATATCTGACAAAGGTTTCAAAACTTGCTTGTAAATGACACATTTTCTGATTTGCGTAATGGGTAAATGAATATCTAATAATTTATATTCAAATGAATTATTTTTCCTTAGAGAGAGTATGCGCATCTAACAACACAGCATCAAAAGCGAACAAGTTGTTTACTTCATGGCTTGAACATCTAAAAAATAAAATTATCCCCATTAGGGCTAGCAAAGTAAAATGATTTACTATTGTCATTACAGATAGGAGTTTTGTTTCCTTTGATTTAATAGGCTTTTGGAACATTTCCAATAAGCGGGGGGGTGGATTTTTTAGAAGATTTTATTAGATTATTTATTATTTATTATTAGAGGAATTTATTAGATTTCATTTATTCATTATTTATCTGAAGTAATTTATTAGAGACAAGTCCATTTGCTTTTGTTTCAAGCAATAGACAATGTGTATGGCATGACAGGATATTGCTATAATGCTTAATATTGCTTAATGCTTATTATTGCTTAATGGATATTGCTTAATGCTTAATTCTATGGACGTAACTGGTAATTCAGATAATGATACGTATGGGTTAGGGACTTCGGTTATATTGAGTAAGATAGCAACTATAGATAAACAGGAAGAAGTTTACTTTTATTTCGATATCTTTTTCACAAATTTTAAAAAGTATAAAGATTAATGATGTAAATAATTTTAACGAAATTATATGTGAAATTGTAATATCTTTGTATAAAATAACATGAAAAGTCTGAAGAAGGAAGAAGCTCTGCGGAAAAAATAAGATTACAAAGGCAAGTCTATTTAACATTAAGGTAAATAGATATCTCGCTGAATTGACAAGATATAGCCGAGCTAGCAGTGGTTTAGGTGAATACCTTTCGCAGCCAAATTTAGCACGATATCGCCAGAAGTCAATTTGGTGATCATTTGGCGAGATTTTGGCCTGATCGCTGTATAACTCTAATTGGTACTATATCTGAATAACTGTAATAGATCCCTGTATGTAACTGTAACCGTATCCGGCCCTTATATGTAACTTTAATAGTATATACCTTGCAGTAATTTCGAGAAACGGAAGGTACTACAAATTTCTCAATGGCATGTGCAAAATTATATCAGCCCGAAGAGAGCATCAGTTCTCTTGTTAGTTCAGAGCTGACTTCGAAGTATTAAGATATCCGAGACAGCGTCCCCTTTGAGATGGGCTTTGCATTGCCTTGTGTTTAATGTTCTAAAACGTTAGAAATGTAATTGTGGATTATGCTCTCTGATACTGAGAAGAGCTGTGAGAGTGCTTTTGTGGAAATTTCCAGAACTGTAAAGTGTTTTTCTTCAGAAAATAAATTTTATCAAGCTATCATCGGTTCCCTGCACATTGAATTCATTACGCAGGCACCAATATTTTTTTATAACTTCACATTCTCTGTTTTAACCAAGAGTTAAACCTTACATATTTATTTACAGATTAGAAGAATAATTGTTTTTTTGTAGTCTTCAAGATCTTAAAATTGTAAATCCGACGTTTCGTCTGAGGATACAACACTTGACTTAGTTCTTGACATGTCCTTAAGAGCTAAATTATCAAGAGTTGCCAATACCTGAAGAACTTCTAAACAACGGAAGAAAAGTTGCAGTTTCTCTTTGATATTTAAATGGCCATGGTATTATTTTAAGTGAGACGGTCCTAAGTGACCTAAGTAATTATCCTAAGTGATATGATCTGATGTACCCATCACAAGTTGAAAATTCTTGTTAAAATCAACATATTTGACATTCTTAAAAAGGAAGAGTTACTATTTTAAAGTCCACTAAACTTTCATATTAATACAGTTTTTCCTTAATTACAAATATAAAGATATTATTTTAGATTTCGAGAATTAAATATTAAAAAACAAACATCTGTTAAAATTTACATTTCTTTTTATGAATGAGATATTTTAATTCAGTCATCGTACCTTGTTTATGAAATTTAAATGTTTTAGATGCATATTGTTACTAATTTTATGGATTTCTATCAAGATTTAATTATTTGAAAACATATATTTAATAAATGCTAATTCACATTCGATACTTATATCAGATGAGATTAGACAGTGAAATTTCCCGTTTTCAATAAATTTCATTAAAATTTTGCTTTTGAACTGTGGGGCCATTAGAAATTTTTTGAAGCAGGAGACGGGGAAAATGATCAACGCTCTCACCTGAACTCGAACCTGGACATCTCGAATACGCACCGAGTGTGCTACCATTACGCTACGAACGCATGCTGGAAGGAGGTAGAAAATACCTTACATACTCCCCCTTTTAAAGAGCGACTGAGGATTAGGGGACTAATCGCTAAATCTTGGTGGTGACGAACTATTGCCTCCCTCGCTTTTAGTTCGAGCACCACTGCAAAGTCATTAATGTTCTTGAAGCTGGAGACTGGAAAAATGTGCATTGCCCTCTCCGGGAATCGAAACCTGGACCTAGTGTTTGTGATTAACTGCTGCAAACACTACTTTTTGTTAATCAGATTTACAAAATAAATTACCTTTCATTGTGAGCTTCGAAAATGTTTGCTAAAACTAATTTACTTAGTACAATTTTCAGTCAGCCTACAAAGATACTGAAGGGAACTTCATTTGCATTTTAAATTTATCTAATTTTATATAATGTCAGCTTAAAACAAGAATGAGAGCAAATCAGTAAAGTTGTAGATTCATTCGGTTTACTTCAAAGCAAAAATTGCGAAAATTTAACTATGCGCTCGGCAGGATTTGATACTCCGGAACTTCCGGTTGCTTGTGGAATTAGGGCTGGCGCAACTGTGGAATGATTCGAATAATCCTGAAATTTACGAAGAATCACCTATTTCTGCCCTGGGATTCGAATTCCGGAAACGTCGATTGTTAGCCACACATGCTTCCAATCACACTGTAAGGCACGTTGTAAGGAAGGAGAAAATTTCTTAAAAGACAGGCAAAATGTTTTACAAGGAATAAGATAAATTCTTATTTCACTATTATTTTACTGTCAAGTATGTTTTTTCTTAACTGAAGTGCTTAAAAGTGCTGAAGTGCTTATTCTTTACTCATGATTAAACATATTTATTGTTACTTTAATGAAAACGCATTTTTAAGTTCGATTGTTCTAAGCACCTGAATTAAATTTATCAATACAATTTAAACCTTAAAAAGCTTTTTATGCAATTAGAACTCCAAAGGCTGATTTTTCTGTTATTTTTTAGTAAAAGATATATTTATTCTTTATTATTCATACTTATTTGAAGCAGAATTGCCAGGTTTTTTAAAGTTTAATCTTTATCTTAAGTACTTGATTTATATTCCCGGGGATTTAATAATGCTTGGTCTTAATGGTCAAAATCTCATTTCATTACAGTGTCTTTTCGGTTTGAAAATTGTAGGGAAGTGTATGTCACTGCGTTTCAGTTTTATGATTTGCTTTCTGTACTATGTTTATTTTAATCAGTTGAAGGAGATGTATACAGTACATTTTCAGTACTTGCGCACGCTTCAGTTAATCAATGACTTCATTTGCAGTACTTCAGTAGCATGGTTCTACGTTTACCAGAAAATTAGTTTTACATAACTTTTATTTTTGGATCAATAATAAACTCAGAAGGAAAAACCTTCAGTATTTGTTTGCACTTAAAGCCAAATGGTATCTTAGAGATATTATAATACCAATAAAAATTTCCATTAATCGTTTAGTTTTACAAAACATTATTCCAAAATCTATATTTTCTTATCTTGGTTTATTTTAAAAATATGTATGCACTCTTTCAAGATGAGGATTTGATAGGGATTTTACCAGTTACGAATTGAATTCATGCAGCTATTTAGTTAATTTCCGAAATTAAATCAGATCACCAATCTTCCTTTTTTAGCATTTTAATAATTTGCAATAAATCTAATTTTAGTACTACTCTTTATTGGAAATCTTTTACCTCTTTTGTTATCTTTTCGAACTAAACATATCACTTAGCAAACAAAATTCCTTTTATACTAATATTTACTAATATTCTTCAGCCTTTCAAGTTTTGTGCTTCAGAAAGTTTTCCTCCTCTGAAGCTGAATTATTTGAAATATATTACCGCTGATTGAGGACTTTTGATTGCGATTGCTAATAAAACGATTAAAATTTAATGTTCGGATTTTAAAGAATCCTATCTCCCATTTTAACACACAGATAAATTATAGAATTTTTGATAGCCTGAGTGGATATTTATCAGCTAAATTAGAAGCTCACTACATGTTTAAAAAGCAGAAATAAGTAAATCTTTGATAGTTAATCATAATTTTTATTTAACTACAATTTTAACTTGAGTTCTGCTGGAAATGTCAACAAAGCTACTAAGTTTTCAATTGGATATTTGAAGTTTCTTTCATATTCGCAAAAGTTTACCTTCTTTGATTAAAGAAATTAATTTTAATCCAGTTTTGCCAAAGCTTTGAAATTTCAAATATCTTAAATCTTCCCCCATTTAATTACTTTTTTGTTCAAAACATGACAGTTAAGCTCATTTTCTCCTACTAATATATGTTTATATCTAGATGTTTACTTCACACAATTTGCAAAACCGTTTTATTCCTGGAAAGAGATATCTCTGTGAGATCGTGTTTAAAATCAAAACTTCGTTTAAATTTACATGATCTAAAGCTGTTCTTCCCTATTAATATTACTTTTTTACTCTGGCATCCTCCAAAATAGATAATGTGTTACTTTTAGATTTTGCTAAGCTTGTCAATTAACCTGTTTACCTGAAAGTATATTTATGAATTATCCAGAGTTTTTAACGATTTGTAAGAAGCATTCTGCAAAAATGAGCTTACTGGAATTAGTTTTGAAATTTGGTATGGCAGATTTCACAAAAAGAAGTATTACGAATTTTTGTTTGTATCAACAACAGGTGAGTATAACACTTATAGGATACTTCTAAATAATAGAATGGAACTATAATCATAGAAATATATTTACACAACATAGTATATTTATTTAGGCTTGGCATTTTTTATTTTTGAATGGAAAATTTTATTTCTGTTTATATGCTTAAAGACTGCTTTTTATTAATTGAATTATCTTCGGGTTTATAAGACAAACGTGTAAGAGATTAAATAATTTAATTCTATATTTGATGTCTTTCGTTTACAAAAATATAAAATATTAGGTACTATAATTAAGATATTTTAAAGTTCTAATAAAAACTGTACACTTGCAAAAATTGGCAAAAATGTACATAATGAAGCTAGCAAGGAAATCAAAGTCTGATACTACTTGTACGTTGAATCAGAGATTCAGATTAAAGTTATATCAAGTTGACAAACTTATTTTCAGTGATTCTAGCAAAATAAGGAGTTGCATCTGTTTATTTCCTTTTCAGAAAATTTTATAAGAAAAATAGTTTACGATTGTACTATACTTGCACTTACTCATATTTAGTATTTAGCATATTTATATTTCGTGTGGTATGTACTGTACTAAATATAAGATAAAATTATTTTACATGCCATAAGTAAAACGGAATCATCTAAGATAATAACCAGAGCTGCCGTTTTTCATATTTATACCGTTACTGAGAGAACGGCAGGATCATTAAATACATTTCGTAAATGCTGCCTAATGTTTATAGTTTGTACGTTGTGGCTGAGAATGAATCTTAACATACTAATTTCTCACATTTAAATATTTTGTTTAGATAAATGTATCACTAATTAGCAAAGTAACCAATCTTCACGCAAATGGTAATGACTTTAATATGTCTTTCTGCATCTAAATGTGCAAATATTTGAACTCATTCCTTTTGCTTTACTAACGATGTCCTTCTCATTGCAACTCGATTCAAAACAGTGAGGCCTTCTTAATTATTCGAACATAAGAAGAGGCGTTTTCTAAATATTTTGGTCGTTAAGAATATTCGGAGAAATTTTAAATAGGAACTCCGTTCTTGATCATTTTTCCCAGAGTCCAATCCCTCAGAGCAAGTACCTCATTGAGCACAGTAAAATATCCCAAGGGGTATACACCTAGATGGAAAGGAAATTATCTTTTAAATCAATATAAAACATTAGAAAAATCTCTAAACAGAAAAAAAATAATGATATGAAAAAGTACCTATCATAACAAAAAGAGAAATTCTTTCTATTTTATATACAACAATGAAGTAAAATGAAGCATAGAATAAGATATAGCAATGAAACAGGAGATGTCATGACAATCTCTTTCGAATAAATATTACGCAAGCTAGAAGCAGAAAAAGCATCTATAGGAAACTGTAATAATAACGTAACAAGTTACAATATGTGCTAAAAATCGCTTGATTAATATATTTTATCATTCTTGTTTTAGAAGATGATAACTTTTCCGAACGTACAAGTCATTATATACAGCAGAATTTCCCATGTCGGATTTTAGGACTTTTGGATCAAGGAAAATTGTTCAGTTTTGAGAAATCTGCCAAGCATCATAAATTATATCAGAGATTTGAGAAATACTTCATTTAAAAGATACGTTTCATTTAATCAACACCAATTTATCCGATACTGTAATTTTAGTACAATATCGATTGTCAATAGCGGATATGTGCGAAAATAACCTTTAACTTGAATCTGAAAAATTTTAATTTATTTTTAAATAGTGTCTAGGCCTCTGAAGTTTTTCTGCAGAAGTTGCAGGATAAATGTATTTTCTTTGCATCGTTCTGTCTCTGCTTATGGATTGATTTTATTAAAATATGCTGATTTTGTATCTAGAAACTACGAGGGAGGATAAACACTGGTATAAAGTTATGCATAAATTTCTATTTTGAAAGCAGATGAAAACTACCTTGGGCTGAAATAAGACGAGAAACACGTCGGTATAAGACTTCGCAAAACATCAACCTAATTTTAGGGTAAATTGTAAACACTCTTTATCAATTTCACCAACAATCAAACACAAATCATTCTTGTTTAGGAGACTGGCAGAAATCTTTTGCTCTTGAAGAAGGAGGACCTCCGCCTGATCATCCTATAGAATGATCTGTTCGTGGCAAATATATTTTGTTATGATACGTAGCAATGTAACTTAAATGTAAAAATACAACTTTATTTTTTCATAAATTATCTAATAATCGGACCTAAATGCTGCTTTTCAATGATACAATTTGAGTTATTAACCGCACTTCTAAGAAAGCGTGACACAAACTACGTTCTCCGATAAAACATCCGTCAATAGCTTCTTATTGGTTCAAAAACTGGAAAAGGCAGTCTTTTTAAAAACTCAAAAATCTTTCCAAGCCTCTCTGTAGTCCTCCACTTTCAGAAGTTGTTCGATATGTGGGTCTTATCCTTAGAATCATTTCCTCTCGAACAGAAGAATGAGGTTCAAAAAAATGGCAGAAAGCGAAGAAGAGCTATAAAAAGAGAGGAAAAATATTCCCTGTAATCCAAGAAAAATAATAAATATATTTGATTCGTTGATATCTTTTTTATTCGATATTTGGAAACGGGCCAGCATTGGCCCATTTTCTGAGCTCCTTGTTGACATAGCAGTGGCCAAAACATGAAGAAAAAGTCCGTTTCCATACACGGAGATTTATTTAAATAAAGAACTGACCCGAAAAGGAAATGTGAGGATAAAAGTGGTCACGCAAGATGTCTTTCAACCACCTATTTGTTCCGTGACTTAAGTTGTTAATGTTCTTAAACTTTATTTGATGTAGCAAATGGATTTTACTAAAAATGAAATATTTTAACCTTGTAAGGTCTCATATATTCTTCTACATACGGTTTCTTAAAGAAATCATTTAACTATACATGTTTGTAATGCTTATTAGGATGCTTATTTCTGCTTAAAAGTCGTTTCTACATGCTTTAAACTAGCTTTACTACAGAGTTATTTTGATTTTCATCAAAACGTTGTCCGAATGATTTTGTTGTTCTGTAAGCTCATAAAATGAATTTACCAGAATTTGTTCAATAAAAGCAGAAGGATATCTTATTAAAATTATCAATTAACAAACTAGCAAATTTCCATGTGAGTTTAAGCAAATAAAACAGTTAACTAAGAATTATGTAAAGAGTATACTCCAAATTCCTCCAAATTTAGGTGGTAAGGAGTTATAGTCCGCTATATTTTAATTTGGAGGCTATCAGAATCTTCGGAGCAAAAAATAATGTCCTTACTGAGAATCGAAATAAGAGCCTTTCCATTACCATCTGGTTTTTACTACCCCTAAGTTACAAAAGCAAACACTGGAGAATGTCAGAATTACTTACAAACTTGAGTACGAATGATAAGCTGTTTATAATTAAATACCTATAATAAGGAAACATATAAAACATAAAGAGATAGATTTTCCATCTATCTCTTTATGACACTTAAGCAACAAAGCAATGTTACAGAATTGTGTGAAAATACGAGTGTTTCATTATTTTAAGCTTTTACAACTATAATTCAATCAAGTGAGGCATTTTCAGAAATATTTCTGACACCAAAAAGGACATTTTATACAATCTTATCGAACTTTGGAGGTCGAATAACTTCAGTTATAAAACTAAGATTTCTTAACTACACAATAAGATTTAAATGCTCTTAATTAAATTTCGCTCGGAGTGGTTAAAAACCAGAAAAGGAAAACGGACTCATGGCTTTTCGGCCTTTAACTTTGAATTCGGTTAATTAATTTCGAAGAATACAGATTCTTAGTTAATAATTAAAACAGATTCTATACCCCTAAGAGAGATTTAAAGAGCTTTGTTCTCATAAAATTAATGAATCTTTGAGTTCAAGAGCACTTTAATAACTGCCTGTAGTAATTAGGATGACGTTTTTGGCGGGTGATTGCTTTCTAGTAACTTGCATAAGAAAGAGCAGTCGTTGTTCAATATTGGAAGGGTAAACCATCGCTTCCTTCAAATGAATATGATTATTGATTGAGAGACCAGAGAAATTTCTTTAAAAAAAGAAAAATTGATGAATATACGTTTGTTGTAACTACAAAACTCTAGGGTATGGATTGAAAGAATTTAAAAAATGAAACTTTATTTACTTTCAGCCGTATTTGCAGTTGTTCTGTTTGATTTAGACAAAAATAGACAGTTACTGGTTTCTACTCGCCTTTCCATAGTAATATTATACCGCTTTCGCTTATTTTGGCTTTATTCTCCTTATGTGCTCTTTTTGTTCAGAATATGAATGACTTAAACAGCTGTTCATAACAGGAATGTTTTCATGTCTCAAAACAGTTAAAACTTCTAGTGCATGAGCCGAGAAACAAAAATTGAAACAAATAATTTTGAGATTTGTAAGACAGTCTCTCGTTTTAACAAACTTTCCGCAGGAAGAAACTACTAATTTTATAAATCGATCAAACTATATATTTTTTAATTCTCACTGTTATTTAGAGAAATAAAAGCATTCGTCATATGGGCTCTTGAAATTTTATAGTTGTACATCGATCGGTTAATTGGAAGATCCTGATTTCGATTCAAGGCAAGAACTTTCTTAGTCTTTCCATGGTTTCTTGCTCCTAAATTTCTTGCGTTCCTATGATTTACGCCATTTCCTTTGCGCTAGTCGTTAGGTGGAAGAAGATTTTAAAGTATTAAGGTGAATCATGATTTGCTCGTTTTGTATAGCGGTCAGCTTATCAATGGAATTATTCGACTATTCCCGTATTCTACGGTCGGTAGCTCAATTAATCTTTCAGTCTGGAGTCTGGAGCGACGCGTTTGTCGCTTCAGACTCCTTTTCTCTGAGGTCCAAATTCGTCCTCCTATCTCACGGATAATCTTTTAAGGGCTGCAAGTTTCAAAATCCTTTCGTGGAGAACCTTTGAACGGCTCCGCGTTTCAAATTCCGCTTCTGTTATGCATACTATTTCGTTTTTTATGTTCTAAATTTCTCATATCTTCACATTCAAATTAGAACTGAATAACATGATATAAAATACTTTGATCTAATATATGCTATGTTAAAAATAATCAATGTATCATTTAATTTTTTATAATGCTGAGTAAGCACATTAAAATTGCGCTTAGGTGCAACTGTTAAAAATTGCTGTTGCGTGATTTTCATTAAAACGTTATATTCAAGTTGTTGCAGACTAACTATTCGTATCTTTGTTACTGGAATGACAGCTTGAAGTACTTATTATAAATCTGGTATTTATGTCATGATTTTAGATCCGATTTTAATATCGAAATAGCATTTATAAATATTCACATATAATTAAAATTACAGTTTTGTGTGCCAAGTTTAGCGATCAGCTTGTATGCTTGCGAACACGTTTTTCAAGTATCTATTTATTCAATAACAAATAACCAACCGAGAATTTCTCATCAAACAGTCATTTCTTGCTAGTAATGTATTCATTTATAAAAAGGCCTTCTTATTCAGAAAAAGCAAAAATGCTTAAAGATTAAGTGAAATTCCTAATGTGCTAAGAATGTGAAATACACTCATTACCAAAAGTTAAACACGGAGAGGAAAATGCTAATTTCCGGAAGCGAATCAGAATTGAAGAGAATGCAATTCGCTGAAGAGGTAGATGGAAGTATGCAAATATGTTAGGTAACAGCCAATCGCGCTTTCATGTCAAGAAATATGCAAAAAGGGCAGTCTTATAAGAAGCCAGCTTTATGTAGGGTTACAGAAGTTCATTGTAAGTGCTGATATAAGGTGTTTTTAAAACTTTCCTACAATTTGCTTTCAAGACATGCGTGTTTCTATGACTTCAGAAGACGAATGGAAGATTCTGAGCGCTGGCGTGCTGTGGGGCGCATTGAAGCAGGACACTCGATCACATATGTTGCTCTTTTCTTCGGTGTTCATCATTCTGTAATTTCACGTTTATGGAAACAATTCCAAACGACACAGACAGTTGTCCGAAGGCCCGTAGCTGGTCGCCCGAGGGTTACGACCCCCGCGGAAGATCGCTATATTGCTATTGTAGCAAAGCAGAATCGCAGAGCGACCTCCACACGTGTGACATCTATGGTTACAGTGTCCATTGGGAAGGCGATATCTGCAGCTACTGTACGCCAGATTACATAAGAGTGGACTGTACGCACGGGTACCTCGACTTTGTGTTTCTCTATCCGTCCAATCAAGAAGGGCACGATTACAGTGGTGCCGGGAACATGTCAATTGGAATGTGTCTGACTGGGGCAATGCCATGTTCACTGATGAGTCAAGATTTGTTCTGGAGGCAGATGGCAAGCGTATAAGGATATGGCGTGAACAACGAACACGCAATCAGTCCCAAAACATCACCGAACATCAGGCATTACGAGGCGGAAGCATTATGGTTGTGGGCAGGGATTTCATTAGGATACCGCACCAACCTGCATATCTTTAAACGGGGTTCTTTGACGAATGTCCGGTATCGAGATGAAGTCCTAGAACCCGTTTTGAGATTGTACGCTGCAGCAGTTGGCCCTACTTTTGTTTTAATGGACGATAAAGCACGTCCCTATAGAGCTGACATCGTCGATGACTACCTGGAGAGTGAAGGGATTGCGCGTATGGCGTGGCCAGCATATTCGCGGACCTTAATCCCATTGAAAATCTTTGGAATGCTCTCGGCCGTGCTGTATCGTCACGTTTCCCACCTCCAGCCACTCTTATTGAGCTGGAAACTGCTCTACATGAAGCACGGCGATTGCTTAATTCTGCGGTGGTTGACCACCTAATTGAAAGCATGGTCACAAGGTGTAAACTTTGTATACAGATGAGGGGGGATCACATATCCTATTAATGTCCTTTTTTCATTTTATGCTGTTTATTTTCACTTTATACATAATTCTGTTTAAGTCTCCAGTATGCCATTATCTGATAACTTGCAAAAATTTAATATTGTTTTCATTTCTGTATATAATTATTGATTTTGTTTTATGCATAAATATATATGCTACTTTCCTGCCAAATCTTGTGTCAATCAAAGCATTATTTGTTGTTTTTTTGCATTTTACATCTTCTTGCTTAACTTTTGGAAGTGAGTGTATAATGCGGAGGTAGTCTAGTTGCATAATGGGTGAACTAAAAAAGTATTAAAATTTAAAATACTGAAAATCTTCTAAAACGCTTTTCCGTCTAAAGTCGACTTATGCCCAGTATCTCTTGATTAAATATTTCAAATATGTATAGCAGCTTAAAAATGCTTTTAAAAGCAATTTCTTCCATTCTGGTTAAGCTCCTCTTATCAGTTTGTTTTTGTTTTTGTGATCTGTCTGCATTCTAAAAAAATGAATCGTTTTGTGTATGACACAACTTTTCATTAAATTGGCTGTTTTGATCCATATTCACTTATTCCTCCTTTTTATTACATTTTTTAAAGTTTAAAACTAACAATGACCATAATTGAGTTTATTTTAATCATACTAAACAGATTTTGATATTGCGGCTTTCTATACGCTATTCTTTCTATTTTCCGTGTTGGTTACATAAATTGCATTGCCATATTAATGACCCACGAGGCCTTTTATGCTGTTCCGCAATTCATTAAATCATAAATTAATAGACCTACATTGATTTAGTGAAGAATTGCATACCAGTTACTTTATCGTTGAAATTAGGAAGACACTTTATCCAATGAAGTGCTAAAATCTATTTATTGATAATATGACAGTAAAACAAAACATTATAAATTATAGAGCAGCAATTTGGGCTTTAAAAAGAATGAACGTGAAAAGCTAATGCCCTTTGCACTCCAGAGACCATTTCTCTTTCAGACGACAAAGGCATTCCTCACAGCCTCAGTTCAAGCTCTATATATTCTAGAAAGCATTCCTTCTTGCACTTACGAAAAGGGCTTCAGAAACAACCGTTCTACCTAACCGTATGATGATTTCCCTTTGCACTAGAAGATACAACAACAATCCCAAATAACTGCAGAATCCCAGAAATAATTTGCAAACCAACAAAGATGATGTGACGTAGCAAGATCGAATGGAGGCAGATAATGGTATTTCAAAGAGAATTAGTAGTCTTCCACCAAGCAATTCTTATTTCAATCAGAATCAATATTAAAGAAATTTTATCAAGCAGCTCTTGAAACATTTGAAAATCGTAACAGTAGAAATACTGTAGTCCAAGACATCCTGAGTATCACAAGCTCAAATCCAGACACCCTTATTCGATTAGAATAGGTCAAACGTCACTGCAGATTTCTGAGGAAGGAGCAAGCACATTTTCTGGCGGAGGACGTTATCAAAAACAAAATAACTGGAATAATCTAAGTCCTCTGCAATATATCTGAGTAAATATATAAATTAGAAAACACTGGAGAAGCTTTATTACTAAAAGGTTTTAAAATGAATCGCAAAGAGACTCTCGGATGAAAAGCGAAATATACTATAAAGTCTCGGTCTTTTTGGAGGTATAAATTGTAGACCCTATTTAGAAGGCGGAATAGAGAATTCCCGCTATGTTTTTGAATAACAGATACTACAGAAAAAGGTTTAACTCTTTGCGGCACACCTAAAAATTTCCTTTTGTACAGACAGAAAATTCGAATGACAAAGGATTTCTTGTTCACCATAGGTTACTCCGAACTTTATTTATTTATACTAGATGGCAGAAAACACAAACTAGTCCATATATTTTAGCCATTTTTAGTTTTTAAAGACACTGATTTTTCAATGAAATTTACCAGATTTTTCTATTGGAATATAAAAGGAATTTTTCGAAAAGAAATTCTACGATATTTTTTGGGCTGTTTGCTAATTTCGTTTTCTGTATTAGTTTTAAATTTTTACTTGAAATATTGCCTAAAATCGAACGGCGAACATCAGGAGTACCCAGAGTAGAATCACTGAAATATTAGAATCAGACCAACAACTGTATGTTTGTTTCACTGCAGCTCTCTGGTGAGTTCATTCACAATAGAAAGGTGGGTCCACGCCTGTTTTCCATTTTCTGTTTTTTTTTGGGGGGGGAAGGACGGCAGCTTTGATTATAAGAAAGTGTTGGGGTGATTTTTTGAAGGTCAGGGGAAATTTTATCAGTTAGCTTTTTGGTTTTTCACTAGAACAGTTCTCTTTGGCTTTCGTTCAAAGAAGTTTTGTTATCGCTACGTTTTGACAGTTTTGAATTGTAGACGTTTAATTTTATAGTTTATATTTTCTAATTCTAGGTATAATATTAGTTTATTTTTCTGATTTTTAATTATTTTGCAAATGGATCGGAGAGGGTTGACCATTTCTGAAGCACTGAAAGTGCTATATCATATTCCCAAGGTACTTTGCTTTTTCATTTATACGTATGTAATCATCATATAACCAAGAAGAAATTTTAGGGGGATGTAGAGTAGCAGGCGTCCACAGGGCATGCCCTGGATAATGCTAAATATGCTACGGCATTCAGAATCTAGTGTTTTCTAATTGTAGGCGAAATCATTTATCCTACTACGCGCTTCCTAGCAATGCTTGCTTCAGCACTCTTTTTGAAATGTTTCTGAACTATTCATACTGAGCCCGCTTCGGGCACACCCAAAGAATTAAAATGGTAAGTGCTATCTTTACAAGATTTCACCTGTGTACTCCTCTAGGCCTGATTAGGCTGCCTTCCATTCTTTTGTTGAAATTCCAACTTTAAAAGGTAGCGTGCCGGACAGGGAAATAACCTTTTTATTTGAACTAAAGTAACTCGGTGCTCACATTTCACTACCACTTGTGGCTAAACTAAATTGAACAGAAAATAAAAATTAAAAAAATCACAACAAATTAGGATGGCTAACAATTGGCTTCTTAGTTATCTAAACCTCTAAATTGGCTGCACACAGCAAAGCCGAACCTAGAATATCAGTATAATCTGAAGGCTGTCTAACACCAACTAGAGAGATAATTTCAAACACGCAGCATGAACTCGACACTAACCTCGTTACTACTCCTCACGAACTCTTGAAACGCGCCTTAAATACTGCTTCTGAACACACTTAGATTTTGCATACTGCGTCATTGAAATTTACATTCCGGCAGGAAACTGAAATCAGGAGGGAACAGAAATTTGAACTAAAAGTAATTGGTTAGAATAATAATGTCTTTACAATACAACCAACGAAGCAAAGATCATCAGGTTATAGGATCTCACTTTCTTTGGTAACATAAACTGAGTGAAATCTCAGAAGATTTCAGCGACGTCGTGCTATATCTTGGAAATTACAATAGAGAGTTGGAAAGAGTATAAAAGACTTTTTTATTAACTCAGATATTTTAACAGAAGGCACAGTTTGTGACAGAACCAGCAAGCATTTATGACGTCATTCAAAAATAAGCGAATTGAATTTAACTAAGAGAACTGTAGTTAACCCAAAGGTTACACAGGCAGAAAACATGCAGTTTGGCTTAAAGTTATCCAAAATGATTGTAGAAAGAGTCAGGATAGTATTAAAAAAACAGAAGGAACACTACAAAACTGTGAAGTGTGACTACCAAACCGAGTAAAAACTATAAACCAAAAAATAAGAAATGCCAAAATATTCGAACCAAATGCTTGATGCATGACTTTTGTTTCTTTACTCCATCGGCAAAGCAGCTAGCCCACTCCCTTAGGCTGCTTTGGAGATGATTTTGTTCTATTACCATTGGCTTTACTGAGGTTCTGACCTAACTTCTTCGTATTATTTCATGTTAATCGATATTACACTATCTTGTCGGAGCCAAGAACAATTATGCAGAGGTATTTGTTTTGCCATTGTAAGTTATGTCCATAATCCTCCATTATTTTGTTTTCTCTTTACATTTCTGTCTTACCTAATTTTCTCATATTCTTTTTTGTCAGAACCAGTAATCGACCCTAGTTCAAATCTCAGCAAACGGACGGATTGCATGGGCATTTTCGCTGTGCTAAATTTATGCACACAGCGAAAAAAAAAGTGGGTGGGGGACATTTCTATATCTTCCGTTCTACTGGGCCGATTGACGAAATTCAAATTGCGTTTTCCATGTCTTGAAAGCGCGACTTAGGATATCTATTATATTTATATATAGCATTATTCTAATATAGGTACTTTGACACAAATCGGACTTTTTGTGAAATTACATGCCAATGTTTTTCCCTATTTCGATTCTACGACTCAAATTATGCCAAATTGCCAAGTTTTGTGAACATCGCACGAGTAATTTTTAAAAACATTAGCTCTCAAAATTTTAGCTCCTCAATAAAATTCAGCAGTTTTTTTATGATTTATTTTTTAAGTGTGTATTTTTAAATAATTTTTACAAATTTTTGGAAAAACATTTTGAATTATAACCTATAAAATTTTACCATCAACTTAAAGTATATGTATTTCTAAGTATACCCGCAATAAATAGAGCTTTTTATTCACAATTTTCGAAGATATACGTGAATTTGTATGTTGGCGCGTTTTGAAATTTAGCATATTTGCTAAAAGTGATAATAACATGTAATGTGGTTTAGGCACTTTGCTAAAATTATTTGAAAGGAACGATGTGACTTTTTTTTCACTCATGCACAATGTAAAAGGTAGGAAAGATGTGACCTTTTTTTCCGCTCCTGCACAATGGAAGGGATAGGAAAATTGGTTGCCATGTATTAAGAAGTTCGCCAAGTGAATTATTCCCGGCGCAAACTGAAAAACATTCGCCAAGTTAAAGTTTTGAATTTCTTCGTAAATTTCACACGAAAGTTTACAAAATTTAATATCTGAGCATAATTTGAGTCGTAGAATCGAAATATGTAAAAAACTTGGTATGTTATTTCAGAAAAAGTCCGATTTTGCATCAAAATATCTATGTTAGAACAGTGTTATATATAAATCTAATATATGTCCTAAGTTGCGCTTTCGAGACATGAAGAACGCAATTTGAATTTCGTCAATCGGCGCACTACAACGGGAGATATAGAACTGTCCGTTTTTTTTTAGTCCAAAGGGGCTTTGTCCTTGAGGGACTATTGTTTTCTTTTTGCGATTTTGCGTCGAATCACTCTGAATGTCCGTTTCACTTTTCAAATTGTTGCCACCAAATATTATCGCTCTGTATTATATTTGAAGAAATTAAATAATGAAGAATCTGCATGCATGCATGTATGTTTCTCGCATTGTGATAAAACAACGGTACCTAGAGCCATCAATTTGAATGACGTAATCCTACTGCAAATATGGGCATTTTGAAGCCCAAATTCGAAATTTGGAATTTGTTTTATTATCGATTTCAGATTTTGTAAAACTTTAACGGATTTTTGATTAACAAACTCAAGGATTTTAAAGCGTGCAATGACAACGCTGTACAGAAAAAAACAGTTGTATCTCCAGCGCGTGAAACTGTGTATGAAAAATTCTAAAGATATGCTCAATTTAAAATTGTTTTGCTATATTGCTCTTGAACTGAATTTAATGAACACACGAAATGTTAAAAAAAATGCCCCTTTATACGTAATTTAAAATCTCTAACCTTTTGTTTTTTTTTTTTTTTTTTTTTTTTTTGTGCAGTGTACATGAGTTTACCAGTAGTTACCTATCGAAAATCTCCCGTGAAGGCATTCTCACCATTAGCAAACAACTTTCGAATTCTTTATGGTCAATTAAATAAGTAAATTAACAAATTCCTTTTTCTCCCTATTGTAATCTATATATCCTTCTTTGTGTTAATTCTTAACATTGTTTCTTTTCCAAATAACCTTGTATAATTTTGTACACACGTGTCTAAGAGCAGAATACTAATATAATTTACCATTTCCTCGACGCTAAACTAATATTTCAGATACTAAGATATTATCTTATGGCATCTAAGCTAAAAGTGAAAATAGCTTTAAAGCTATCCTCAGCTTTCATCCGTGACAACCTGAGAAATATTTCGAATTCTTTCCCGCCAAGTATTTCAGGTGAAGTTTGGAGGACACTTTATTAGGAGTTAATTATTGACCTGTATCAAGGTGGAAAGGCTCCAAAGATTCTCAAACTTAATCAACAGCCTCAGAGCTCAAATCGATTTAAGTTTTTATTGACTCGTATTTCCTGCAAGAAAACGACAGTTCTCTTATTAGTCGACTTAAGAGATCTTTACCCAGTGGGAAAGAATGCTCTCTCGCTCTTACTAAGAAGATTAAATTCCGCGAATGAAATCTAGTTATACACACACACATACCTTCGTCTGCTTTCATTTCCCAGAAAATACCTTTCAAGAATCCCCGTTTAGGTGATGTTATTTCCTTTCTGAAATTTGCTTCATACGATAGCGTTTTATTTCATCTTGATTTGGCTGCGTATTTGGTCTTTTTCAGTCTCTTGTAACTTCCGATGTTGTACGTTTTGTGCAGCTCACAAATTCCATGAATATGAAAACCAAAGGACGAACAACTTGGAAGAGTAAATATTCAGACTATATACCATAAAGTTTTTTTTTACTCTTGCTTAAATTGTTGGACCGGATATTTCTTTATTAAAGCCATATTGCATAAATTTCTTCCTGATTATTCAGGTCTCATTAAAGAAATAATCTATAAATTACAATGCTTCTTCTCATACTGCACTTTTTTGTGAAAGCGATACCCACGGAAAAGAAAATGTACTTCGAATTTTGCAGTATTCAGTGCAAATAGAAGTTCGCACAGCATAAGTGCAAGTATACTGATAATCAGGCCTAGGAGGCTCTCGCATTCGAATTTAGTACTCAAAACTTTGTTTCCTTTAGAATAATTTTTATTCGTTAAACCTTTAATAAACTGCAGTTCTTTACTACTTTTAAGCCGTTATTCTCGTGCTTCATCACAGAAGCTGATGACCTTGTTGATGCATTTACGTCGCCCAGCTGCTGGTACACGTTTAAACGCAGTATGATTGCTTAGTAATTTCATCTCAGTCTCTAAATGCATTTCGGAGTTTAAACACAAAATAAACTATTTATAACTATTATTTCACAATAAGGGAAAGATTCCAATTGAAACGCAACTTGGATTTAAAATTTATTCAATTATTATTTATTCATTATACATTCAAGCAAAATGTTTTCTAATATTATCTCTTCATTCTGGCAGACTCAAAATAGATTTTTTTATTATCCGCTTGACAATTTGGTTATATCGAGGAAAACAAAACGTTCAGAAATGTTATATATAGTTATATGAATAAATTTTGAGCATAACTCAGAAAAGTTTGAATGAGGAGATGAATTATATACATTTAAATCATTTTGAAATCTGTATGGAATGAAAATCTTGTAATCTGAAAAAGTCTAAAAAACAGTTCTTAAAAGGTTAAATCAACAACCGAGAAAAAATTACATTTGGTTCAAGGCGTTGCATTCCTAAATGCTAACTTAGGATTCTGTTATAATATGTATTACTTTACATATTATCCAGTAATCTAGATTCTCTTCATATAATACATATTCCTTATATATGACGATATGGAGTATCCTACATATGCATATAATCCTTACATACGATAACATGCATTACTCTAGCTACAAATGTAGAGTTAACTTAATAACATCAGATAAGTTATTTTAAAACGTGGAAGTGTATTTAAGATTACAAGATGATCCTTAATGGTGTAGACGATGCTTCCATTCTCGCCTAAACTAAAACTGAATATAGAGAATTTAATTTCAAGCAACTGTGAACTTGAAATGCTCCGAAATGAATTAAATCGAGCATTAATACAATGCATCCAAGGCAACAATTATCAATACTGTCAATAATAAAGTATCATTTAAATAATAGCATCATAGAAGATATACCATTTAGAACATGCTGTGCATGAAACTATTGATAGCAAAAACTTGCTTTGCTCCTATAAACCAGGTTTATTCAGCGCCTGGAACTATCTGTTGCGGTTTCGTTAACACACTTAAATGTAAGCAGTTAGAGGAGCATTACAGGTGAAAATTCATTCTATACCTGAGTGGGGTGACTCACATATTGTGTTATCTTGCCTAACGTCTGAAACTAAGAGATTCAAATTGCTGTTCTAAGCCGAAAACTGGAATCACATTCAAGGAAGAGCACCCAGTAGATTGTGTTTCACGGGGACTTTAGACTGTTGACTTGGTAGCTCATAAACTTGCGGATTGGTCCAGATTACTTACAATCAAGAAAAATTTCGTTTTCCCAGAAAATTCTAAATTGCGAGGAAGGATTGAAAGAAGAGCATAAAAATTCTTCCCGTGGTGTGCTGTTGGAGCGGGCATAGGAACGTTATTCACAATTTTAAAGATACCATCGTTTGTAAAACTTCAAAGACTGATCGCATTATGTCTGAGATATATTAACAATGTCAGATTGCTATTTTCTAGAAGAAATTTGGGATTTCTTACTACAAAAGCGTTGGAATACATCATGTTTTATTGTGTTAAACAAGTTCAAAAGATAAGTTTTGCTTTGGCGCAGGAAAATCGTTACCTACAAATTCACCCCTTTTTTTATATATATCCAATCTTAGATAATGATGGTGCATTAAGAGTCAGTGGTTTTTTTTACAAAATGATTATTTTAGTTATATCAGAAGCATCCAGCTTACTAAGACATTGCTATATCTTCAGAAAATCCTCTAGCAGTTAAATGGTAAATTACTTTGCGGAGCATTTGTGCATGAATTTCTTTCTTGTGGCTAAGCCATTTGGCGAAAATCAACTTCTACGTAACTAACCTTGCGATCGAGTGCATCAAACTTATACTTTTAATTGTACAGACATTAACATTTATGCTCCCTTTTTTGTCAGATACAAAAACCAAAGAAAATATTTTTATAAAACATTTACCTTCGCATATTCCTTTGTTTTGTTACTCTTGCATGAATTGGAACTTATTTATGGGTCTTACATCTGAATCCTTTACTGCTATCTTAAAAATATGCCTTGCTGGACGTGGTTGAAGTAGCAAATTATTTAGTGATAATACTAAAGCCTTTAATGGAGTCCATGATGAAGTAAAGACATTTTACTGTATGATTCAAAAGCCAGATGCGTTTGTAGAGACATTAGGTTATTACGAAGCAGGAGAGGGGAAAAATAAGCAACGCCTTCGCCGGGAATCGAACCACGGACCTCTCGGTTACGCGTCGAGCATGCAGACCACTACACCACGAAAGCGTGCGAAGAAGGCGGGAGAAATACCTTACATACTCCCCCTTTTAAAGGGCGACTGGGGTTTGGGGGACCTACTCGCCAAATCCCGGTGGTGGAGGATCATCATCCACCACCTTTTTTTAGTTCGGGCGCCAGTTGTATAGACATTAGGTTATTACGGAGCAAGAGAGGTGAAAAATAAGCAACGCCTTCGCCGGGAATCGAACCACGGACCTCTCGGTTACGCGTCGAGCATGCAGACCACTACACCACGAAAGCGTGCGAAGAAGGCGGAAGAAATACCTTACACGTTATTAACCGAATATCTGGAAATGGAGGGTTTTTAACGGAATTTTGTCTTCACGATCCCCGACTTTTAGAAGACTATGGGAAACTGATGATATGGCTTTCAAGCTTCAATTAGAGCGGTGTGTGGCTAATGCAAAACTAACTTTCTTACTGTTGCAAATCAGATTGAAGAAATGCAAAACAGTTGTCCTGTTTTTCCTTTGTCGTCGGATCCACATGATATCGAAGTGTTAACCACTGTGCATTTTTTGATAATTTCTTCAAGTACAGATATCCTTAAGAAAGATTTTTAGTATTTTGCCAGATAGTAGACTTTACCACTGGCAAAGGGTGACCAAACTGATTAAACGTAATTAGAATAAACAGTCACATACAAATTTAATAATCTAGAGCAGAAAAATAAATTGATGTTTGCAAAGAATGATGTGAAATTATATATTTTAATTATTGTTAAGGAAAATGATATGCCAGTTTGCAACTGATTAGTGGGACAAGTGGTAAATGTTTTTACAGAAGCTCACAAAAGTACAACAAATAATAAACGGGAAGTGAAAAACACGACATAATTAAAACAGGTATTTCTATAAAATGTAGTATTTTGTCATTTGAGGATAACATTAAAAGAAAGAAAGGAAAATCTCGGCTACAACTGTTAAATGTTTATGCTTAGCCATACTTCTAAGCTGTTCTGTGATAAACTATAGCTAATTCTTTTTATTTTTACTTTCACGAGCAGTGAAGTCATGAGACTTTTACTCGTGTATGGGTGTGTAGAAGCAAGCTAGTAGTTGAGTGTAGATTTGAACTTCATAGTGAAGGAGCCGATAAAACCAGATTAGCGACGCCCGTTTGGAGTAAATTCTGCATCTCCCGCGGAAATAAGCTGTATGGTGACGACGAGAATTTTAAAGATTAAGAAAGGAAGTATCTTGTAAAGATCATTTTAATTTTATAATCCGTTATTTTATGTTAATTCCGTTTTCTATCAAGTTTCGTTTCCTTTCCCAGCCAGAATTGAAATTTCCAGCGCTCGCGATATTCAAATTAAATAAAAACAAGGAAGTACATAAAGGAAGGTTTTTGGAAGGGGAAATCAGAGCGTGTTCTGTCTGCTTGGAAGCCAGGTTGTTAACTTTGATCTTCTAGCGATTAGAATCTTACGGCGTTCATTTATACTTGGCATAAGACTTGTTTACTCCTATTTTGGTCAGAGACAACTTGCACGCTAGTCAAACTGTGAAGCCGATAAGCTAGATGAAGCTGATAGGCTAAATTTAAATTTTATTAATTTTAGTTTATCCAATATCCTTGATTTCAAGTCGACAGTGTTGGCATCTGTAAGCACCAGTTACTGTCATCTGTTGAACTTCATCTGTATTAATTAAACAGTCATTTACACCCTTATAAGATATAGCGATGATTCACCACTTGTGTTTCAAAGTTTTGTTCTAGTGTATGCTCCCTAGAAAGACCAAACTCTACAGTTTACTAGCTGCAATAATGTATTATAGTTCGTATCCATGAGGTCTTCATATTCATTGTGTGAACCAGCTGCAGGTGGATAAGTTCTTAAGTTCTACTCTCGGAACAGCTGTCGTTTTGATAATAAAAAGAAAAACTTTAATATATTAAATTACTGTATTATAATTTCTTTAAGGTGACAAACATATTATCATTATTTAACCACAACTTCTAGCCGATAAAGCAGTTTTTTGTAAACTTGAGAAATCATTTTTTAAATTCTTA
Source organism: Stegodyphus mimosarum (assembly GCA_000611955.2). NCBI lineage: Eukaryota > Metazoa > Arthropoda > Arachnida > Araneae > Eresidae > Stegodyphus > Stegodyphus mimosarum. The sequence continues at coordinate 570,257 of KK121306.1, forward strand.
AATGATAAAACACAATTGTTTTCAATTTCATCCTTCTTCATTTTAAATAGTGGCAAATCACTTGTAATTTTTAAGAACTATTTACTCGTGAATTATTTATAACAATCTTGCTTCAGTGCACGTTCTATCTGAGTCAACCGATACAATACAAAAATATTCAGTTTGAAAATAATTCAGGAATATTGCATATTCATATGTCACAAGTTTAATATATCACAGGCTGCAAAAAAAGCTTACATTCAAATGGAACTCACATTTAAGGAACGAGTAGTTTTAGTACACCATTTTTATGGTAGAAACTTAAATAGAGATTCAAACAGAAGCTAGGTTTCCTTTATTTCAAATAATTCTTCTTAGAAATGAATTTCGTTTATTCTGATAAGAAATGGTAAATCCTAATTAGCAGTTTTTATCTACAGAACTATCAAAGAAGATTTTAATGCCAGGTATCAAATAAAATAATTTCAGATTAATAGAGAACTAAGAAATTTCATTGCAAAACCTAATGAATAAAAGAAATGCTTATTTGTCTTTGATCACACTTCTTTATTAGTACAAAATATTTTCTACAAAGATTGAGCTTCGCTCCAAGATTTCTTTTCGTAAACGATATTTAGAACAGATGTAAATGATATTTCGTATTTACTTGATGTGCAGCATTTACTCAAGGTTTTGTCATTTATAGGAAATACAAAGCAATTTATCATTATAAACCAAAATTAGAAAAGTGTCCAGTCTATACTTCATAAAATAGTAGAGCTATAATATAATATATTTCTCTAACTTAAAGTTTCATTATTTTACGTGAATCACCCTTGGGTTTTAAGCATATTAGGCCATGTTTATATTCAAGAAATTATTCTTCATCAGTCTAAATATTACCTTAAGTATTACCTTCATCAGTCTTAAATATTACCTTAAGTATTACCTTCATCAGTCTTAAGTACTACCTTAAGTATTACCTTCATCAGCCTTAAGTATTAAGTAAGTATTACCAAACGTACACTGTACGTTTCACGATCAGATTGTGATCACAGAGGTATTTGGTTTTAACCTTACACAAATCCAATTTCGGCAGAGGTATGGTTTAAATTAAAATTAGGAAGAGCTGTAATAAAACACTTGAAGAAATGTTACGGGAGGCGTACAGTGATGAAGCACTTAACAGTATTCCAAAATTTCTATAGAGATGTCACATTAAAGATGATATAAGCAATCGCAAAACTTCTGGCAGGCCATTCACTAGCGCTATGAATCAGAATATTGCCAACTCTTGGTCTGAATATGAGTGATGCATTTTATGTAGAAGCCTATTCTCCTAACGGCGAACAGTCACATGGAAGACACGAGACGATTTTCTCAAGAAACAGTGATTTTTCTCCAGTAGGATGTCCAGGCGCATGTTGCTACTGTGACATTGACAGAACTGTCTGTTGCACTACCAGCAATGACACGCCAGCAAAGAATATATTCCATGAAACCGAAAGTATGATTTCCAAACATTTTAAACATTTGAAAGATAATTAGGTAGACAGTCGTTCCATTTTAGATAACGAAGCAGAAAACGCAACGATCGCTGTGTTAAAAAGGATGCATAATATGTATTTCTTATCGTTAGCCTTTTATAAAATGCTGTAAAATTTTTGTTCTACTCTATAATAGATTTTAATCTGGAAAAATAAAATGGGGAACCTGTAGAGTCTTCTAATTTTGAATAAGAAAATCAGTTTAAAAACTTTGAATCAGACTACTTACTTTTATTTAGTTTATTATAATTCATAATTTAAATTTTAATCTTGAAAGAAAACTTAATTATGCATGTATATTTGTAATAACCAAACATCGATTGCCTTTATGTCTCGAATTATTTGTTAACATTTGATAGATTTCGTGTCTGTTTTAGTTTGTAGTTTGTGTTTACTTCAAAATGTCTTGAGGTTAATTTAAGGAAAGGAAGGCTGCATTGCCATATAACGTAACATAAATATCTTTCATTGTTTTCCAAACCTGATTTGAATTAATGGATATTATGCGGTCTTTGTATTTCTCATTACCTTCAAGCAAGATCTTTTAATTTTCATTAAAAGATATGGATCTTTGATTTTTTAATTTTCATTAAAAGATCTGGTAAAATCTATTTCGATTGATTAAGAATAGCGTGATGCAGAAAAAAAAGCTTACGTTCCAGAAGAATTGAAGGAAAAATAGAAGTTATGAAGGATAATCAAGCATAAATACAATCATAAAGCGAAAACTGCAAAAACGAACTGTGCATAAAAAATTTCGTTTTTTAATAGTTAGAAAAAAAAGCAGCTGCATAGTAAATAATTTTACGCTGAGTTAACTCTTAGCAACTTCCGATGCTACTTAAAACAAAATGTTCTGAGTTATTACCCTATGTAAAAGTATTAGGTGAGGAAACAAATAATAGTAAAGTAAGCAATTTTTTATAATATCATGAAATTGATATTTCTTTCTGAAAGCATTTTTAGTCCCAATTCCTCTCGCGCTTTTTTATGGGGAAATAAGGAAATAAGCAAAAATATTTCTTTATTTCATTACTTGAAAGACAAATGCAAAGTAATTAAGTATTTTATTTCGTACTTCATTGTAAGTATGGCAGAAAATATTAATGTGTCAGTTAAAAGACCAGCGGCAATCCATTCCAGACAAAAGATTAAATACTTGCCTGGCAAACAGTCTTTCCAGCATTAATTCTATGCGTGTAAACAAATTCTTTGTTTATACTCTAATCGTAAGTGGTTTCGGAGTGCCAAAGCATCAGCGATGTCACTTGCAGCTAGTTTTACTTGTCAAGAAGAACTGGATTTACACACTTCCCGTTTAAAAGTCCAAATGTCATTCTCTCATCTCAGTGTCAAAACAATCTTGGTGAGAATAAGCTTAAAATGTAAACAAAGCTTATTTCTTTATAAGAAGCTAAGCAGGCATTTTCTGGAGCCTGTCTAGGATAAAGGGAGTGTAAAAAAATGTAATAATTAAGTCGTAATTTTAATTTTTAAACTTTTAGGAGATTAACCATGAATGTAATTGAATAATATTAATTTCAACATCTGTTTGATATAATAAACAAATTCGAAACCACCTTTCTGAAATTTAATCATAGGAAAAATGTGTTTTAATATTCTAAATTTAGAACTAAAGTTTGAAGTTTCGGGAAATATCATATAATGTCATTTAAAATTGAGTTATGTGTTATTAGATTAAATAATTTACTTAAAAGGTTTTGATAGCTATTTACAGCCACATGAAGTTGTGCATTTCAGGTACGTCGACCTAGGTTATCAGTCGAAATAGGCGGAGTGACCAGTGCTTAATGACTCTCACTGTAGGTGACAATATTATGAATAAGGCTACAAACTTATAATCCTGTGTGTGACTGCCTGTTTGACACAGTTATTGAACATTAATTTAGGATAATTTCTTTCAACTTGATATCAAATTTTACACTAATTGCGATTTAATCCATAGAATAAATAATAGATTTTATTGTATAGCTCATGATCTGTAGTGGAATTAGACAGTACGTATCAAATATGTTGATATCAAATGAATCAAATAGATTTTTATTTGAACTTACAGCTGAAATGGAAAATCAGTGTTGCTCCTTTGTTTAATGTCTATGCTTATTTTACGTAAGGAAATCGGTCTCTGAATAAGTTAACAATAAAACAAATTTAAAAAACCCAGCCATCACATTAAATTTTATTCGTTCTCTTTTTATATATCACGAAGTTATTTATTGAAAATTATCCTATTTATTTGCGAAATATTTTTACCACTGTAACACTGGCTTTTAAAAAGCTCGTGCAGATGAAGGTTGCTGAAGATCACTAATAAAGCACTTCCCGTTCAAGCTATTTTCTACATTAATATATACATTCATTTATGCGGTAATAAGGCCCGTGTTTTATAGAAGTATTATACGAAAGATTATAGGTGGAAAATAATAAGTAATGATGTAAAAGGTATCTACAATGCGGTCATAAATGAAATAACTTCCAGATATATGAAACCCTAGCGGCCTATCTACCCAAACAATCGAAAACAAATATCAAAATTTCCAATATCGTTATTTGAGGGTATGTGCTCGAGATTTCGAGATTGAAATGATTTAAAACAATAGAGCTCTCGCAGTTACGGTTACAGTGAAAACATTTCGAAATTTTCGATTGGCAGCACCCACCTTTTCCCTGCGCAAATTGATCACGGTATTGAAGGCCATAAATCGCGTTGGAATGATACACGCATGACGAATATATCCGGTGTAAAATATTTGCCTAGAAGAGCATTGTAAAGGACCAGTGAGAACACACAGCTGAGTTGCACTGACGCACTTTGCATAATTCACAGTTATAGACAGTAGAAGCACTAATTATAGAAAACCATGTGTAAATAAGCAGTGTTATTAAGCAGTGTAGAAAGATTATTTTTCTTCAATGAGGTGTTCGAAAGTGCTAACAAGATGATACTCACAGAGGAACCAACGATATGAGCTGATAAAGCTATTTTATCTGAACTCGGAAAATGCTGCCGAGGCAGTGCGAAATCATAAGCAAAATCATGGCCCATTTTCCTTAAAAACCTAAATAAAAACATTTACAGAAATTGGATGCGCATATGACAGATCGCGATCCGGATGACCATATGTTCCTGTTGACGTTGTTTCTGAAGTGGGGTACTGCATAGTTATTGCATGTACAACGCATACTGCAATAAGTATCGTCCGTAGTTTGCATGCGTCGAACCCCACAATCCTCAAGATTCTGCGCTCTGTTCTGCGGATCTTTTCTTATCGAATCCACAGAGCCATGCTGTTGCAACCTGAAGACGTAAGACAGCGTCTCCACTTTGCGAATTGTTTGCTCATCAGAAATGGTAAAGATAACAGGCGGCCTTTCCTGATTTGAGGAGTATTAAGACATGCTCTGTCACAAGTGCTCGGTATACATTAATATCGCAGAATTACGTAATTCCAGAACTGCAGTAGCAAAATGTCGTTAATGACATTGTATAGGTCGAAGACGGTGCTCCTCCACATGTCGCTACACATGCTCGGCTGCTGCAACAGTGCGTTTACAGATAGAGTCGTCAGTTTCTGTTTCCTGGTAAAGCTTCAGTTTCCTGACCACGGCGATCCCCTAATCCCACTTCTATGGATTCCTGGTTCCGGGGTTATCTGAAATCTAAGATGTAACATAAAGTCCACGAGATTCGTCAGAATTGAAAAATGCCGTAAAGCGTGAAGTTATACAGATTTCTACCCCGATGTTACGTTCGTCATAGTCGTCAACGGTTTCCTACATGCAACGTGTTATCGTCTGCCAAGGTGGGCAGGACAAAAACTTGTAATTACAATTAAAACACTTTCCCCTCTCCTCTCTTGTCATTTCTCGTTTAGGCTACACTTCTTTGGAAATTTTTTATGACGGCAGTTTTTTATGAGTGTATCGTTTCAGCTTCTGTTATGGTTTTTCATTACGCTCATCAATTTGCGCAGGAAATAAATAGCCGTAACCATGAGAACTCAACTGTCTTAAATCACCACAATCTCAAGCACATACGTTCAAACAACAACCTGAAATTTTATTTACACTGCTTTAGTGGATAGGTCTTCCGGGTTTCATATATCTAGGAACTTTTTAATGACTTGCCTGTACTTTCTTGAATCAACAATAATAGGCTTAAACGATAATTAAAATTACTTCACAAACTTTTTTCAAATTTTCATTGACCTAAATGATGTTCCTTTTTATTTATTTTGCAGAAACTACTCACTAATTTAGCAGCATTTATTTTACATACTGTGCTTCCTTTTTTCTTTTTAACTAAAGGTAAACAATGGTTAACTTGTTTCACACATATATCATATGTACGGTTTAAAACCATTTTACAAACACAATACTAAACATAAAAATCCTATTAAAATTTACTTCACTTCTCGATATAATTGTGCTAAGGGAAACATCTGTTTATTAATTTTTTATCTCTTGGCCAATAAATACAATGTTCTGCAACTTAGGTTTCAGACTCTGATTTGATTAGAACGTTTTCCAGACTTCTGAATAATTAATTTGATCATTGATGAATTGTTTTCAGCACTAACGGCAAATAAAATATGAAAATTATATAGAGCAGGAAAGTAATAAAGTTCTTGTCATAACAATCATGCGGCAACTACTTCATCTTAGGAATTTCAATATTAAGCTCAATTAATATTTTGTAGAATTTTAGACAGATACTAAGTCCAATCTCAATTCTTAAACTTTACATACAAGTAAATATGGAAAGTTAACGAGCAGCACTCGCCAAAACTGAAAGAAAGTCCCACTTCTTGCAAAGTGTAAACATTTACATTTAAATATAAGTATCTACAAAATGTAAAACCCATTTCATTAAAAGGTATAATTTAAGAATCTCTGTATTTAATAGAGCAAAAGTAAATTACTTTAAGTCTTCAATCTAAAATTTCTTCTTTTAATGATTTTAACTCAAGTAAATGGCTACAATGCAGTCATAATTCTTATCGAATTAAATTGTAATGTCAATACAAAAATTCAGATTTCGTTTTCCTAAAAGTCAGCAGTTTGAAGGCAAACATAAGCTTTGATTTTCAATTTACCTACAGCAATATTGTAAAAGAATTCCCACTATCTTGTTAGCAGGCACAACTGTTTATTAATTGTATGATGCTTTTGCTCTCTTCTGTAATATCCTATCAGCCTGCATCTTCTGCATAAGGCTGAAACGAAGCGTGGGGCATTGAAAGGGAAACGACAAAACGCATTCAAAACTGATTAGTTAAATTTAAACCCTACAATTTAAATTGTATCTCTTTCCAAAATGCAACAGACCTTTCCAATTTATAGAAATTAGAGAATACCTTTATTTGATATTGCATCGACCATTGTTATCTTTTACTGTATCATATAAGACAGAATATCTTGTTCGAATATATAGAATACCCATTGTTAGAAAGATTTTGGGACCTTTTAATTAATGTTTAAAAAGAGTAGTTTTTAAAGAGTAGTTTTTTAAATATTCCAGCTGATAGCCTTTTCTACACAATAAGTCTGTTGATTCATTAGGTTATATCGATGGAGGAATATAAAAAACTTGCTATGTCCTCGCGAGGATTTGAACATTAAACCTTCTGACTGCTAGCCGATGTGGTACACATTTACAGCCCGAAGAATCGTTGTAAAGAGGGAAAAAGAAGTCTTTTTAAGAAACCAAAATCCCAATAATCCATAGTTGAAACGTTGTAAGAGTTCGATAGAATACATTGAAAAGGTATATATGCAATACCTGTATTAGTCTTTTTGTTTTCGAAGGATGCAGTGGTACTTTTCAGAATATGACTTATTGCTCTGTTTTGATGAATGTTCATTCTTTGAAAATCATTGGAACAAAGGAATAGAATTTCCTCTGTAAATATTGGACCAAAATTTTTTCTTGTAATTTACGCTGATTTTAACGCAACTTTCCATTCTAATTACTTTTAATTTCCCACTAACAATTTGTCGGCAAATGTTGGTAAGCATCATAGTAATTTTAGCCTTTTTAAATTTTTTAATCTTGGTTTATTAATTCATTTATTGTTTCTATAAAGACATTTAAAGATTTTTTATTTCTAAATCTATGAATTTTCTCTTGTTACCGACGATTTAACTTTAGGAATAACAGAAAAAGTAAGTACATTTTTCAGGTATTCGTTTGGAGACTTCTTTCCATGTAGATGTAATTACTGACAGTTTTTCCCTTTCCGATTAGCCTCACTAGTGGCTAGGTGTATAAGACCACTGAATACTGGTAGTTGGATCTGTTTTGTGTTAGATCTGCTCAGATGAACAGACTGGCTGCATGTTTGGTTTCGTAGATTTTCCATTCTGTATTGCGAAACATCTTTTTAAATTCGCTCGTTTCTATTCGAAATCGTTCTAAAAATATGTAAATATTCTCTGTATACGGAATTAAAACTAGTTTAAACTCCTTCACTTAAGAATGTTCCAGGACAGTATCATAAAGAACTTCAGAAGACTTTATAAAATACGTCATAGGAAGCGTTTTTTAGAATTTTTAGGTGTTCTGTAAAAAATACAAAATGTCACCATTGGTTTTTTGTAACTAGATACAGATGATAAGTAGGTATAATATGTGATGAAATATCATTGTATAGTACTCTTTAAGGAAACCGGCCTACATATCCATATACGTTGAAATATAGCTGAAAGTTCCTCACTAGAATTATAGTTAATTATTGATACTCACTAGAATACACTAGCCTCACTAATTAATTATTGATACTTATTACAAACAACGGTTAGAAATCATCGCTATTTGTAATGAGTGTCAATAATTAACTGAAACTATCAGTTTTTAGTAATTTTAACCATTCATTGCCTGGTAAGAACAAGGTGTCATAGACTTTGAGCTATTTGAACACAAGCAGATCAAACGCCTTAAACAGCCAATGAAAATTGGATTGTGATATTATCTTAAGTATTAATCTCCGTTGATTTAATTCTGAATATTTTGAATGATGGATCACTGACTTTGAACTAAAAGGACTTAAGTTCAGATTCTATTCATTTATTTATATTCGCTAACTAATTTGAACTGAAATAAATACCAACACCATTGAGACTTTACGGACGGAAAATGCTTAAACAAACTTCATGGAACCTTACTTAACTTCAAGAAAGTTTTGAAGATTCCCATGATATTTTAAAGCATTATTTTCTCAGTGCCAGAGATGCTGTTATTCTTGATCTGTCACTTTTTGTTCGTATCATTTTTCAAATAAAAGGATGTCGTCGCCAAATGTTATAGCTATGTATTATTTTTAAAAAATGATATAGTGATTATAATAAAAGCAATGACAGCTCAAATAAACCGATATTCCCACCAAATTTTAACGATATGTATCGTTTTTAAAGAACTAATACAGCGAATACGAAAAAATGTATAGCAATAATATGAAATGTATAGACTCTACTGCGAAATCTAAACATACACTGCTTTTAAATATTTTGTGATCTTGCTGTTAAATTTTATGTGGCGTAATTGCGAAGAATGTGATATTTATTAAATGAAGACAAAACATTTGTATAGATTATCTTGTTAAGAAAACTTAACATTAATATGCTGAATTAAAAATACTGAGAAAAATATAAAACGTACAACACTTAAGATTATTTCGAGAATTCAAAAAATGTTGCTTTTAAAATATCTGTCATTTTACTGTTGAATTTAGACACGTAAGTACGAAGAAAGCCATGTTTTAATAATAAAAGGGTTGTGTTGCAGCAGAAATGAGTGCAGAAGCATATTTGTAAAATGCGAGTTCAGGAAAGCATGAAAACGTTTAACAAATCCTGTGGTGAGACATTAAATCCTTTAAGATTTTCTCTTAATATATATATATAT
>KK121306.1:579927-607598 GCA_000611955.2 Stegodyphus mimosarum
GTAATACCTTTTTTAAAAAGACATCTAAGAAACTTCTTGAAAGGACAGCACATTTAATTACATTTAAAGTATTTACATTTTTTACAAATAAGTTTATGTTAATTTAGTTCGCTTCTATGATACACTTTAGTTTACGTCTTTAAATCTAGCGTCGTTATTCATTCAATACGTCTCGAGGCCAACTGCCACATTAGATGGAATTCCGTTCCCTCGTCCAAGTCAGCGCCATCTGTCGTTCAACATAGGCACCACATACTTTCGGCCATCCTGGATTCGTCTGGTCCTCCAGGCGACACTGCAAATATAAAAAAAGTACAAAAGCAAAACAGAATAGACAATAGCACGTCTAAAATTATAGGTTAGACTATTTAGAGTCCTTGATCGTCTTTCAGCTTCAAGAATGACAAAATGAGTAGAGTCGTCTTCAAACTTAATTTGCCATAGAAACAGTAGTTAACGTCTTTAACCGCAGTTTCTTCGTCTTTATGCACCTTTTCATGCGTCTTTAGGCGTCTTTCAATTCGTCTTTAGGCGTCTTTCCTTTCGTCATTAAGCGTCTCTATTTTCGTCTTAAACGTCATGATATATTTTTTAAGTTTTCGTCTTCTTACAGAAAATATGTGCAATATATTTCTTTTTCTTCTTTAATTTACTTCAGTCTTCTTTTCTTGTATTCTTCTTAACAGTTACTCCATGGTTTTAGAAATTCAGAGCAAGTTGTCGTATAATTAGAACCTTCATGACTTCCTTCTTTAACTACATCGTATGTATTGCCACCTTTAACTTTAGTTATTTTGTATGGTCCAAGATACTTTGGTTTTAATTTCAAATGCGGTCCAAACTGAGTTCTTTTTATAGCGACCAAATCTTCGACTTTGTAATCTCTTGGTTCTCTTCTTCTTAAATTATATGTTTTCCTGTTCTCTTCTTGAATTTTAAATATCTGTTGCTTCGCATGCTTCCTAAGTTCATTTCTTTTAGCTTCAAAATTCGCTTGAAATTCAGCTTCGATCATTTCAATCAACTTATCAGTACCTTTAGCATTCATCTTTGTACCAAAGAGCAGTTCAAAGGGTGTGGTATCTATACTTCGCTGGTATGTCGAGTTAATAGCCTGCTGCAGCTCATTTGTATGTTTGTACCACTGAGTCGGATTTTCTAAAGACAATTTTGAAAGAATTGATATGATAGTCTGATTGATACGTTCAACTTGACCGTTAGCTCTAGGCAGGCCGGTAGTAATCAAATGATGTTTAATGTTCTCTTTAGAACAATAATCGGCGAATTCGCTGGAGGTGAAAGCTGTACCTCTATCCGAGATTATTTGAGAAGGACTGCCAAATACAGCCTTTTGTATCTCCAACTTCGCTATAACTTCAGCAGATGTTGTGGACTTCGTAGGATAAATCCATACAAATTTAGTAAATGCATCAATAACTACTAAGATGTACTTATAATTCTTATGTGTACCCTCCAAAGGACCAAGGTGATCTAAATGATACGTTTTTAACGGCACATCTTCTTTATGTATTGGGTGTAAGAAACCTTCTTTCTTTCCTTTCTTATGATTCACAAGAATACAATGAACGCAGTTTGCTATGATATTTTCTACTTTCTGTCTGAGTTTAGGGATAAAATAATACTCTTGGATGCTTTTCTCAGTATATTTGACTCCTGAATGTGCTTTCTCATGGAAACTTCGTATAATTTCTGTTTCCATAATTTCAGGCACAACCATTAATTCTTTACCATCAACAAATTTAAACAAAATTCCATTTCTGTCACAATAGTCTTCATAACTAGAACTTTTAAGTAATTCTTTTATCATTTTTATTTCATTATCCTTATCTTGGGCTAATTTCAACTTTGGTAAAATATCAACTGAAACACAAAAAATACTAATGGGAGATCTACTTAGGGCGTCGACATGAGCCATCCTGGTACCGGAACGATGCTCAATCACATAATTAAATTCTTGTAGGAATAAAGCCCAACGAGCAACACGAGTTGATAAGTCCCGTTTTGACATGGTCTTTTCAAATGCGGCACAGTCAGTCACAATTTTAAAAGGAATTCCCAGTAAGTACACGCGGAATTTCTTTAGTGCTTCTATGATTGCTAGAGTTTCGAGTTCATAACTAGAATACTTCTTCTCAGCGTCAGTGGTCTTCTTACTCATGAAGTAGGTAGGGTGGAAACTATTATCATATGGAGACCTCTGCAATAAAATTGCTCCATATCCCTCTAAGCTAGCGTCAGTATGCAATTCAGTCTCATAACTGGGATTATAGATTCCTAAGACAGGCTTTTCAGCTAATAATGTCTTTAATCGATTGAAAGAATTTCTTTCTTCTTCTTCAAATTTAAACTTACGATCTTTTTTCAAGAGATCACTCAAAGGTTTAGCAATAATGGAATATTTTGGAATAAACTTCCTGAAATATCCGGTGAGGCCAAGAAAACTATGAATTTGTTTCAAAGTAGTCGGTTCTGGAAAATTTAGGACTGCTTTCGTTTTTAAAGTAGATGGAAAAATTTTACCTTCTTTGATAACATGACCCAGGAATTCTATCCTCTTCTTCAAAAAATGAGATTTCTTAAAATTAATCTCGAGTCCGTACTCACTAGCAAGCTTTAAGACCCGTTCAAGTCGTTCGATTCCTTCTTCAAGGGAGGAAGACAAGATTATTACGTCATCCATGTAGGGCAAAACAATACCATCATTAATTAAAGGTCGAAAAATAGTGTTAATGTACCTCTGAAAAACAGCCGGAGAATTGCATAATCCAAAAGGAACCTTAAGAAATTGATATTGCCCTTCGTGTGTTACAAATGAAGTATATTTCCTACTATCCCTATTTACGTCAACATGGAAAAACCCATTTTTAAGATCAATTGTACTAAAGACATGTGATCCCTGTAACTGATCTAGAATGTCTTCAATTAATGGAAGTGGAAATCTGTCCTTTACAACTATTTTATTCAATCTCCTATAATCTATGCATACACGAGGTGTTCCATTTTTCTTCTTAACGATTACAACGGGGCTACAATATTCTGAAGAACTAGGTTCTACTATTCCTTGTGCTAACCATTCAGCTACTTGAGCTTCGACAATTCTTTTTTCTGAAAATGGCAACCTGCGAGGCTGATGAAATATGGGTTCATTATTTTTTACCAGAATATTCATCTCTATATTCGTTGTTTTAGTTTTACGCGGTACATAACTCGAAACCAATTGTTGCACCTTATCTCTGAAAATATTTGGAACATCAGGTTCAATATTTACTTCAGTTTCATCGTAAGATAAATCAATTGGAAGAACAGACAAAGTGTTTATTTCTTTTGTGCACAGTGATTTATTTTTAATCGTAACTCCATTTTCATTTATTAGGGTTTCGCCCTGCATTAACACATTGAGTCCTATAATAACGTCACAAGACATAGCATCATTGTTTACTACACAAATGTCAGCACTACACTTAAAATCATCAATCTGAATACTTTCTTTAAAACAGCCTAATGGTTCTACTCGGCATTTCCCAAATCCCATCAAAGTAGAATTCGAAGGACTTAATTCTTTAACATTTAATTTATCAAAAACAGATTTTCTAAGCAATGTTGCCTGACTTCCAGTATCTATTAAAGATTTTACCTTTAAATTACCGATCATTACCAATTTGTTCAATTTTGATTCAACATTAACATTCACACTAGCTACTTCTTGTTTAGAATTTGTTTTAGAGCATTCTGAAGCTTTATGACCGAAAGCTTTGCATTTAAAACATTTAATTCCCTTATCTTTATGAATACAATTTTTAGAGATATGATTTTTTAAACCACAATTAAAACAAAATTTATTGTTACGACTTTCGAAACTATTATATTTAATATCAGATTTACCATCATTCTTTACTTTACTTTTACTCACATTTTCGTTTTTTAAATTAGCTCTATCATTAAAATCATGTTTCGTTTTCGTTCTATCGAAAGCACCTTCACTTTTTGCAAAATCGTCTTTCATTACTTCGTACACTTTCAGTTTTTCTTTAAATTCGAGTAAGTTTTTACATCCATATAGTACCATTTTGTTTTCGTGTCTGTCATTTATTCCTTTTATAACATAATGCATTAAGGCAGCGTCATCTATTTTCCCAAAATTACATAATTCTTTCATCTTTAAGAAATATTCTTGAGCCGATTCGCCATTTTTCATTTTCGTTTGATTTAACAATTCATGTAAATTAGCAGAATTTATTTCAAAAGAGAATTCGTCAATCAAAGCTTTTCTCAATTTTGACCATGAATTAATTTCCGGTTCTGTTCGAATAAATAATGCAGCTTTCCCGCCAAGCGATCGTTTGGCAAAAATAAATTTGTGCAAATCAGACAAATTAAATAGTTTAGAAGTATTTTCAAAATGCTCGATCCAACGAAAAACATTTTCATGCGATTCTGCACTAAACTTCGTAATTGTGCTTTCGATATCAGAATAATTAATATTAACATTCTGAATTATAGAATTTCCATTAATAACATTTTTACAAGCATAATCACACTGTATAGAAGAATTTTTCTTATCGAAAATATTGCGCTGCATTGAAAAATCGTTTGGTATTCTTTCTACTTCTGTTTCCGATTCATCCGAGCTAGACGTAACGGCGCCATTTATATTTTCAGCTAATGTTTCAATATTGCATAATAAAGATAGAATTCTTTTTGCTAGCTCTGATTTATCGCCTTCGAATGAAATGCTTAGGATATTAGAAATTGTAACTAGCTCATTAAATGAAAAACTTTCTTCTACATGTTTTAATTTCTTTTGAAATTCGTCACTATCTAAAGCAAAATCAAATCCAGAAAAGTTCCTAATTCTCTTTCGGTTTGACCGATCTCCATCAGAATCAAAAATAAATCTATGTAAAGTTCTAATCTTATCTGCTTTACAATTCTTCAATGCAACGTAGATTTTTTTAATGTCACTTAAAATCATTTTAAAATATGAAAACAAAATTACATACCTTCAAGCTTCGAATAGTCATTCAATTGGTAATCCAGCTAGTTAATTATGGCGTTCTATATCAGCATCAATGTAGATTTTCAATAATTGCTTGAAGCATTCCTTAATCCCACTTCTGATAAATTGTGGGGTAATACCTTTTTTAAAAAGACATCTAAGAAACTTCTTGAAAGGACAGCACATTTAATTACATTTAAAGTATTTACATTTTTTACAAATAAGTTTATGTAAATTTAGTTCGCTTCTATGATACACTTTAGTTTACGTCTTTAAATCTAGCGTCGTTATTCATTCAATACGTCTCGAGGCAAACTGCCACATTAGATGGAATTCCGTTCCCTCGTCCAAGTCAGCGCCATCTGTCGTTCAACATAGGCACCACATATATATATATATATATATATATATATATGGGTGTGTTTATGTATTTTTGATTTACTAATTAAAGGACCGGCTATTAAAATTGACCTGCATAATGTGATTTATGATTTTATGTCTTGTAAGGCTCACGTCAATCTCTAATTTATTAATCTAAAATTATTCATAAACAGTTAAATATTACCATCAGGATTCATTGCTATGTACAATTATAATTTTCTAAGCGTAAATTGAAGTTAGCCTGCTATAGATGGGAGCCAGAGAATAAAGGATTACAGATAATATCCTCCATGCACATCATTATACCTCCCTCCTAAAAATATGAAAATATTTTTTTCAATTATTTTGTTAATAATTACAGCAGGCATGTAAAACCATATTTCAGTAAACCCATAATTGCAGTAAACATACTTACGGAGAGAAATAAGCATTCGCTTGGTAAAGCATTCCTTAGTACCTGTACGTGTCATGATCCGTCTCACAATAGTAGTTGTGTACTTTTGGATGAGTGTCTCAATCGATGACATGTTTTCATCGGTTGTAACGATTGAAGTTTTATCTAAGCCTGGCTGAACCCGGATGTAGCAATCACCCCGCTAAATCCTAGAAAGCCATCGACACACATTGCTTTGATTCATTGAATTAACCACAGAGATCGTCAAAAATTTAGTGGGAATCGATGTTGCTGAGCTATTCTTTGGATTTGTTCGGCCACCAGCGGAGTCGCTGAACACTGGTAGTTCTGTTCGGTATTCGAAATCCATCGAAAGGGCTAGCTGGATGAGCTTTTTCGTGGTTTTCCTCATGCGTAACTTGTATATCAGCCAGTTTTCCTTATAACGTCCTCCACGAAGGCATCCTTTCCCTTAGGCAGATAGCCCTCGAGTGCTGTCCCATATTTAATTAATTCAAATTTTTGAATATGTACAGGAAATCGATCACTGCTTGCTGTTGTAATAGGGTGTCATGTTGATCTTCCGTAGTCCTTTATTCCCATTTTTCTTTTTTATTTTATTCGCATTTTACTCGAACTTTATTCGCAACAGCAAAAAAGAAAAAAAAGTAGGTATAAGTTAAGTGGTAAAGGACAAATGCTTTTAGCAACAGAATTTAATTTTTATAGTGCTTCCCATTGCAGTAGATTGTGCATTGCTATTTAATCGATCTTTTTAGTTAAGAGTGTCTCATAAGCCGTCAGGTATTGGAAATTCAGGGGAAGTCAAGTTAACTGAAGTAGAATTTTCTAATGTTATCATCTTTCTTAAAACAAAATGAAACTACTCTGGGGGAGAAAAACAAATAATTAAATATTATAATTAACAAATAATTCATTCAAACTCAAATACAAAAGTAAGCATTTTAGAACCTTAAAAAGTAATACAGAATCATAAGAAGATCAAAAATGATATAATCCTTACAACTGAAGTTTAAAACAAGTATCAAATTAGTAATTTAAAGATCAAACTAGTAAGCTAAAACTAACAAACTTGCCCGCAAAATTTTTAAAACCAAAGGCTATATATATGTAACATGCGCTCATAAAATAAATAAAAACATATTTCAGTATTAAATAATCTTAAAAATGTATGTTTCAAATGATTTTTTAAAATGTCAAAATAAATTTGGTCTGGTACACAGATGAAAAAGAATACAAATAAAAACAGGTGTTACTGCGTCTGTTCTCCTTATATAGTAAATACATATGTATCTGTTATTGCTCCCATAAATTATATTACTCATATTTTATATTGCAAAACAATCTATCGTAATGTCGAAGAAGCACCTCTGTGTAAAATCCGAAATTCATAGTCTCTAAATAAGTACTTCTGAATCTTCACAACTAAAAGAAACATAAGAATCATGTTGCACTGAGATGAAAACATAAAAAAAAACTTTCAGAAGCGACAGAAGATTATAGGTATTGTTTTATTGCAAAATCTATCGCTGAACCATTTTCGAGCCTTTCAAGCATTTAGACAGTCCCGATCTTCTGTCATGTGCAAGGAGCGGGTTTTGTGAAGGGCTACCAACACCTACCCCCTGTGCTTTTACTCCCCACCCTCTTTGGATAGAGACCGCTGGCAGAACGAGATAAAATAGAAAGCTTTTTCGAGACAGTTCCCGTCTTTATCGTTTTGCGACGTTTTTGACACATCGTTTGAAACTGTCCGAATGGAAAACTGATAAGTACGCAACCTATAATTCAGAAGAACGCCCCCCTGAAAAACTGGGAGCAAAAATTTCAGAAATATTTTGCACTTTTTTTTTACATACTTTGCGCGTAACCGGAGTATTTTCTCTTGTGTGATGTTTTGGTTAAATTTTTTTATCTACTTCCTCCGTATTTTCGTTCAAATTTTATGTTTTGGACTAACTTTCTTAGACTAAGGATATCATTCCACCGTGAAGGGTCGTCTTTTCATGAAGGAGAATACAAGTGAAGAGTTATCATCACAGAGGAACTCGAAGATCAATAACTGGCAATTGATGATTGAGTGAAGCATTGATACGCCAGATTGCTGTTGCACATAATTTCTCGTATTAAGAAGTGGAAAATGTACTTTTCAGTGTTATTTGCATTGACCGACTTCTTTCAAATTTTTCTCTCAATTCAAAGACAATTTTTCTGCATTTTTCATAATAATGAAATATACTTAAGAGTAACAAAAATACATGCTCTTAATGTAATCAATGTTTTTGAAAACAACGTGAATAAAAACTTTTAATACACCGTATTTTCTCGCGTACAAGACACACTTTGCTGACAAAAAAAGCAGATGATCTTGGATAGTATCTGTACTTCTGGCAACAACTAGAGACAGTTATAACCAAGAAATTAAACCAAAACCTAAATTAAACATAAAGGCCAATAACGGTTTTTAAAAAATAAAGGTGTACGTTAAAATATACTACACCCGAAGGCGAGATCTTAATCCTGAGTATACTCAGTACATAGCAGTTCATTCGTGTAGCAACAGGCAATAATAAACCAGATGAAAATCGGAGGTACGGCTTATATACGCGAATGATTAAATATGGATACGTGCAATCATGTGGAAACACAGAAGCGCATGCAACATAGCAGCGGGTATTTATTGAACTGAGTATAAAATCCATTGCTGCTGCGCCAAAGTTACGTAGTCAATTACATAAAGTCACAGTCATCTAACTAAATCTCTCATTCCGAGATTCAAACGAGAGAATTACCTAACTGGAAAAATACATATATAGTCATGGAAAGTCCTTACTTTTTGACCTAACTCAATTTTGAAATGTAATCAGTTACAGCTACTAATTTTCTATTTTATATACTTTTTTTATTTAACTGTATTTTATTTTTAATGTTCCTGATGATCAAGGAACTTTCCCTGAATAATTATCTTACAAAGCCTTTTTTTCTGCAGTGCACATTTTGAATCTTCTATGAACCATTTCAAGACATTATTTCAATTGGTATTGTGTGCCATTTCATCTTTCTTAACTTACGCTCAAGAAACTTAGTAGGCACACACCAACTGGTGTCACATGTCTCATAGGCCAACTAAAAAAATTCCACTCTTTGCTGTTTCCGCTATTTGAAGTATGTTTATTATCACTTGAATTAGGAAATCTGTATTCGGTTCTCATTTGTTTATCTCAAGAATATGTTGTATATATTCCACTTTATTTTGCGATATGTTTGCTACAGACTGGCATTCCAAAAAAATTCATTTCCAAATTCATTTTCATTATTTTTCAAGAAATGCGTTCAAGTTATCAAGCAAGCTCTGATCAAAAGGCATAGAAAGTACTACTGGCCAACGCCGCAGTTTTACTCTCATCATAATGACAACGCTAATTAGCGTGGTATTAAAAAATGTCAACGTATTAGGACTAATTTCCCAATGAAGTGAGTAAATACTTTATCAGTAATAAGTCAATATGTTAAATGATAAATTCAATGTTAAATGATAATGCGAACGTTAGATTGTTTCATACAAGTTTAATTGTGGTTGCAAGTCTTGGTGACATGCTGTGGGATACCGGTACCAGTGATAATGATACTTTTTTAGTGCCGGCAACTAGCCTTCAGGTACTAGCAGTGATAGTGAATGTACGAAGTGCTAAAAACTGAAAGACGTTCCTTTTGACCAAATAGAAAAGATTTTCTTAATATGTGGTATAGACATTTTATATTTTAGCTGTTTTCACACCGCGAAACGTAAAAAAAATAATATAGATGGTAGACAAGTTATCTTAGGCTTATGATCAAAAAACGTGTTTTTTAATTAGAGGTAAAAATTAAGGATGTGTCTTATTCACGCAAGAATATGGTATTTGATTTTTTTAATTGATGCTGGAGATACATTAAATTTTCCGAAACAGTAAACACAAACAATGAGCTATATTTTTAGCATATTCAAATCATTGATATTCCTTTTCTATCTCATATTCAGTGCTGTCATTTACACCTCGAGAGTACGCTCAAATAGTGCAATAAACTTTTATATTCTCTAGTTAAAAGGCGACTAGATTGACCCGCGATACCAGTCCACAAAATCCAGGTGATGTCGAATTATCGTCCTCCCTATTTTTATCCGAAACTCTCTGTGAAAACCTTGTTTTTCTCGGAGTCAGAAGTGGCCAATTGCCCCTAATATTTTCATTTGAAAATAACATTATATATGCCTAACGAAGTGCGGGACTAGTGGTGTTTTCAAACAATAGAAGAAATTACTGCCAGCCAAGTTGAAGACAGTAGTGGAAGATCTATTTCCAATTTCTACAGGTATTTTTCTTTGCAGTTCATATTCTGTTTCTTCTCTATGTGGCCATTCTTCAAATCTTTCTTATCTCCTTGCATAGCTTTCTTCAACCTTTCGTATAATCCTTATCCTGCTTCTTGCTCTCCAAAATTATTCTCTTCCAGTCACTCATTTTATGATTACCTGTAATCTTTTCTCCCAGTTCTTCCGCTAAAAATTTCAAATCACACTTCTTTGCTTTTCCAAAAGTAGAAATTTTGGACTGCTGGAACAAGCTGGGTTTTTCGTTCATTTCAAGAGTTAAAAATAGGTTATCTAATCCATCCTCAGATTTTGTTATAATATTTCAGACGTAGAGATAATTTGTTGTCAATTTAATAGGGTCTAAAGGACTTTCAAGTAAATAATAAATAATTAAGGCCTTCTACATGTCACCATTCAAAATCAAGTATTTGCCATGCAGATTATCTTTCTCGCTATCCGGTTTATGATGAAATGATGATGTTTAAAAATGATGTTTACTATATTAACTTTTGCATGCATTTTATTGTTTATTATTATTTGGGGCATCTATAAAATAATTCAAAAATTTGATATACCTGATAAACAATTGCATTTAGAAACATTTACCAGCAGAGTTTGAGATTCATATTACTCTTTAAAATAGAAGTACGTTCTGTAATTTAGCCTTTTTGTCTCAAAACTCTTAAATTAATATTTAGCATTTAGAAGAAATAATTGTTTAATTTCTGCTAAATATAAAATATGAATCTCTAACTAAATCACACCTTTGCGTAGCGTAACTGACAGGATGTGAGCTTCATTTAGAACAAGCAAAGACTTACCTCGTGTCTAACTATATACTTATTTAATGAAACGTCTCGTTTTAGTATCATTGCTTATATTGCTTAACACAGATGAATGCTAAAGTTCTATTCAAACTTGAATTGGTTACGTTTTATGTTACTGAATACTGAACTGTGGAATTTTGGGACATTTTTAGCAAATTTATTGTGTAATGTCTGACTTATTTTGGATAGGTTAGAGTATGTATACTTCGCACCAAATATTAAGATTAAATTCATCTATAAGAATTCAAAATCTATATTGTTGTAAATTTATAGAAAATGATGTCGAAAAGATCTGCGCATAATCGTGAGTAGCGTATCTAACCAGCACCAGCTCGTAATACCGCTGCATGTAAACCTAGCGCCTTACCTAAACGGAAAGCAAGAGCGAATATCGGTCTTTAGGAACAACATTTAGAGAGAACGAAATTGATGTCACGAAATTTAAAAATGAAATCCTTTCCGTTCTCGACAAATAGAAGAGGCCCCGAAATCTTCATTTGTCTCCGGGCGCTGAAATCCGCAGCCACGACATGGTAATACCAGTAACTCTCGGTGGTTTTGACCTAACCAAAGATGTGTCAAGGCGACAATAGACCACAAATGACTCATACACCTGCCATGCAATATAATGTATTGAAGGTCATAGAGAAGATTTCTTGAATGAGCATACGTACCCATGACCTTTCCGGTCATGTGTAGCTATTTATTTCTCAACACTTTTAATAGGCCGTATCTTCCCTTAAAGTCTAGATTTATATTTTTGGGACACCTTGTTCTAGAAAAATTTTTTCAACGCTTTTAAGTACGTGTATATAAGTGCATCTCAAAATATTCTCAAAAATTAAGTTTATATATTAAAACAAAAACGGGTATAAAGGATGAAAAGCGTTATGGTATGAGTTTGCTCTTCAAATAGCGTGGAATTATAACCTAGAAATTACCTCTTTTTCATAGCAGATTTCGGGCATTTGAGGTTTCAGAACCCAGTCTTTGACCGATCTTTTTAAAGTGATATATTTCCCCTTTTTTATTTTGTATAACTTACATGTTAGAATAATTACGCAGCTTTGTAGCAATTTCCTTTAACATTTTCAATTGATAAGCGTCTAAAATTGAATTCCTTCCAACTTCAACATTTACAATTTATAAACCTCTAGCATTGAAATCCTTCCGACTTTAACATTTATAATTGATAAACATCTAGAATTGAACTCCTTCCAACTTTAACATTTACAATTGATAAACATCTACAATTGAATTCCTTCCAACTTTAGCATTTACAATTGATAAAATTCCTCAAAACCTTTTTTTTATTTATAAGATTCTAACGAATTTAAAATTATTTAGACGCTAGATCTTTACTTGAACTGTGAAATGACTATTTGCTAAGTTCAATTTGTATGAGTAAGTACACATATGACCCCTTATTTTCAACTTAAGAACGATATGAACACTTGGCACTCCTGATGCACACAGGGCCTCGCCATTATCTTTGGCGGCAAATCAGAATAGAAAACCTAAAATTAAAACTAATCCTAAGTTAAATAAATGAGCCATAAGTGACACAGATAATATTGGCTCTTCGCTAATACCACCAACGTAGACTAACCGGCAATTAATATAGACGACTGTAAAACAGTAAACTTACCTGGCAGAGAAGCAACGTGGCCGAAAGGCAGAACACAATCTGAACACGCTCTGTCTGAAGTAACTCAGACACCAGCTTAAATAGTAGCTTCCTGCCCTTTAATTAAAAACTAAAATCTATTTAAATTAATTAAAAACTAAAATCTCATACTGACAGGAAAGCGTGAGTTGAAAACGAGAGTTTAATGGAAAGGTTGCTTTCAAAATAAAATTAAACAAAAACCCCCATATTTGAAAACTATGTTTCTGGAAAATTCTTTCTATTAGAGTGATACGATCATAAATGAAAGAAGCATTTATTATTCTTTCGAAAAATGTTAATAAACATAAAGAATAAAGCGTATTACAACATTAAATTTAATACATCTTATAAATTTGAAAAGAAGGCTTTTAAATTTTATCTTTAAACCAGCAAACATATTTCTTAAGGTTAAAAAAAAGATAAAAGATAAAAACGGAACACAAGCAAGCATAAAATGGAAGCAGAAAATTTTCTATTTCAGGTAATTTGGAACTGAGGAGAAATACGAGCTTCCATTCTCAAATATCTTTTCCTATACATCTCTACAAAATATTCTTCACTTATTTACTTGAATTACACACGAAAGAGAGAATTTTGAGTAAATTGTAACTGCATGCTATATATGAGAAACTATTTCTTCCCGACAAAATTTAATAACAGGTACACATAAATTTAATGCAGTTTCTGAACATATTTCTCTATAAATAGTTTCCCATTGCTCGATGCGCTACAAACTGAAGACTGAAATTTTGAAAGATATGAATCAATCTGAGTTAGCTGATGGTACGTCTCTGAAGAAAATTGTATCTCACTTTCAGGAAGAATTTCTCGAAGATACCGTTTTTATCAGATAATACCAAATTCGAGCAGCGAAATTTCATTTTCGGTTTGGACTATATAATTTAAAACTGCAGAAGTTAGAGATGAAGTAAATAAATGTATCATTGGGGAGAAACTGAAACTGTTTGTTTCTTATTTTTTTTCAGCAAAATATTATCAGTTGGAAATTTGTGAAAAACGAAGCTAAAGTAAGTTGCTTTAATATTTATTTGCTTAAATACTTATTCATAAATAGTCATAAAAATGTTTTATAATAAAAATGAAATAATGGTTTCCTTCAGTGAGCCCAAAGAGCAGCAAAACCATCTGAAAAAATATTAGCTGATCAGACACAATGCTGTACTTTAAATTTTATTGCACACGTTTTCAACAAATGGAATATTCTGCAACAGATATGGCCATTTTATACCAAATGGGAAGAGACACCTAGAAAAGGATTCTTCTGCTAATTTATTAACCAATATGATTTTCAGAAATCCGATAATCTATTAAATTTTCAGTAGACAGTTACTATACGATAATTGTGTACCCAGTAGTTAATATCAAAATGTCATTGAACTTTAGCAACCGTAGTTAATAACAAAGTGATAAATGTAGTTAATATCAAGATGTATTGCGAAACGGTTTTAGATAGCCTAAAGTTTTCGAACATGTTGATATAGCAGAACTATCTTGATAAAGAGAATAGCAACATCAGAGAATATAACACCTGCGAAATAAGATGGTTGTGGTATAGCAAAGGCCTGTTTCTGATTAAAGAACTCGAAGCTTTTGTGTTATAACACCTTTTGCTTAAAATGTGAGATCAAACCGAGTGTTCGAAATATACTTGAACTCCGTTCGCACGTCAACACTACTGCGCTTTCCTAGAGTATGTAATGTCTTTTGTAGAGAATACTCTTTCTCATCTAATCTTTAAATTTACAAATGAAAGGCATAACTCTTTCGCGAAACTTTTGAACAGAGGAGAAGTATTGTTAATGAAAATCCCATACATTTTACCGCATGGCATTAGAGCAGCATCTTTCAAAATCAATAAAGTGAAACCAAATAACTTCACCTAAAATTGTAGAATAAAAATAAAATATACAATGTATGGAAATAATACTCTTAATATGTCATGCAATTCATTTAATAAAAATTTATGAAATATTATCATGGTGAACTTTAATTTAGATTTAGCAAAACAATTTATTAATGTTATGAATTTAAAATTAATTCTGAAACGTGCATTTGAATATGAAACGCGAACATCATTAAAACAGTGTATAATTTCTGTCGTAAAACATAAGTCCATATATAAATAAATTTACTTAGAACCTAATTTTGTGCTAAATTGTTTACTAATGGTGGACTAGCTATCTAAATTGAGAAAATATGGAATAAAATTTTTATAATCATGAATGATTAAAAAGAACAAGACGTGCGCAACTGTTAAAGACGAGTGCGTGAGTTTTCATCAAGTTTCATCCCTCCTTTCCAAGAGGCATATTTTAATTAATTCAAAAGAAGAAAAATGTAAAGTTTTGTTACAAATTAGCTGCATATTCATTCACATTTATTATTATTTGATTCATTTTATTTTCATATTTCCTTTAATCACGTGTATTTTAGAAAATTACTTTTATTTTGTGTCACTTGCTGTGAAAGCGTCATGGGTATGGATGAACGTGTTTTAACTTTAGTAAGAGTTCCCACAGTAACAATGTTAGAAACGTGTTCCAGGATAGACTGGAATAAGGCAGCTAGCCCAAGTAGCCCGTAAAGCCGATCTGTTAGTTCTATGACAGATTTTCTTAAGAATCCACAACCTTCTTGTAGTTTCGTACTATCAGCTGATCAGATCTGTTGTTTTTAATATTTTTGTTTCATATTAAATATGTTTATTATTGTCCTTTTCTATTATTAATTAACAAACTAAACTATTTAATAACAATACAGGCAGTTCTTAAAACTATTATTTTTAATCTGATTGATTTAAATAAATATGCATTTAATTTATGATACATCTGATTAAAAACATTAAATATTTCTATAGAATTGCATTACATATATTTTAACTTTTTAAATATACAGAAGATATATAACGTTCCCGTGTAAATATAAATACGTATTTATATAATATGCTATAAAGTGTTTCGCTATTCCACCTGGGCAATATATATGGATAATCTCTACTGATAAACCACATTAAATTTTAAAACAGATGGTTTGAGTTATCGTTAAAATCTGAGCTTTTTCAGATTTTTAAAATTTTCTATCTCTTTATATTTGATTTAATTATAACTTTTCATTATTGTTTTATCTATTTTAATTTTTTTATTACTTTCTTGGTAAAAGATCCTTGGAAAAGCTTCATTTTTACATATATTTTTTGATCTAATAAATTCAGATGATTTTAAGATAAATCTCATTCAAAAATGTAATTTTTGACTGTGATTTATAAATTTTACTGCTATTTTCGATGTCTATATAATCGCCTTGTGATTTAACATATTTTAGAACTTTATACAATAAAATGTCATGACGAGCTGATTATGCTACTATATATGTAAAATCTTTTAATTAATAACACAGAAGGCTATAAATTTATGTTTACGTACAATATTCGCAAATGAAGGAACTCAAGTTTATGAAGATACAAGGTCTGTCCTGAATGTAATATCAGTGAATTTATTGTTATGCGACTGTAGGTCGGAGCGCAGTCTAACGGATTGAAACTGTTAGTGGGGGAACTCAGCTACGCCGTCTCTCATTGTGCTTCGAGCATCCGGAGAGTGAGGACAAGCCTGTCCGTAAGACTTGTTTTTTGATCATGTGCAAATGAAAATGCAGCGCTTGTTAGAACAAAGATTTGCGATCACGTTTTGCCCAAATTTTGGCAACACTACTACGAAACTGTTACTATGATCAAGACTGCTTACAAAGAGCATGCCCTGTCAGATTGGTAAGTGTTTTGGTGGCACAAGGCCTTTTTGGAAGCCCGGGAAGAGTCGACGTCGAGGATCGCGCCAGACGGCCATCCACGACCACCACGGCTGAGAATATGACGCGAGTGAGGGAAATGTTGAACTCAGACCGACGATTAAGTGTTCGTTTCATAAGATCGTTACAAACTAAACCCGCATGCGAAAGGTGTGCGAAAATGGTTCCAAAGTTGCTCAGTGACGACCAAAAGCTACAGAGGGTTGAAACGTGCCAAGAAAATTCGACATGTGCAAACGCGATCGAAAATTTTTGGACAATGTCATTACAGGTGATAAGACTTGGGTATTTGAATATGACCTGGACATATTCCAGAGGAGGACTAACACAACACATTCGAGAGCTTGAAGTCCCGCTGGAACCGATGCGTCAAAAAGGAGTATATTGAAGATTTTTAAACACTTGTAACGATAAATTCAATAACTGATTTTTAATAGACTTACTGACAATACTTTCAGGGCAGATCTTATAGAATAGTTTGTGGGATAGAAACCTAAGTCATTCTTTTGATCTATAATGAAGAATTATATTCAACATAAGAGTAAAGAAAATTGTTTTTCAAAGGCTTAGCATGTAGCGATCTACCTTAGTAGGGATTACTTTAATGATTTCTTCCCGATTTTTTGCTCAAAATATTAGATTTTTTATTATGCTTCATTTCAGAATAAAGCCACCTTTCATGAGACTGAAATGACGATTCCAACTGGTAGACTCATTTATCAGTTCTGAATCTCTCTTAGCATCCATAATGTTATATTTCAAAACGTTTTATCCAAATCTCTATTAAATGGTTCAGGTTGCAATTCAATGCTTTTGAATTCAATGCAATGGTTGCAATTCAATGCTTTGCATTTACTTGCTTTTATTCCAGCCACATTTTGTTATATCCAAAATTGAATGAATGTAAAATCGTGAACAGAAGCTTTTTGTGTCTGAGTTGTTGCTGCTTTTGAGTCATGCAAATTGTGCAATTTTTCCCTCATTATGTTACGCAAGTATAAAACTCCTAGATATCTCTAAGGAAAATATAATTCCAATAAAAGTCGATTACGTAATTACGTTTTCAAATGCAGAGTATCACTCTTAACTATTTGCTGTGATTAGTAATGTTACCCCATACGTTTTAAATAACGTTCAAAATATATTTAAAAATTCAGAGAATATCATTCATAGTTACGCTTATTTATTAACGGATCCGTGATGTCACATAGCAAATTCAGACTGACTATCAAAATAGTAGCTGAATAAAAATGTTAATGTTAGATTTAAATTTCATACTACAGTAAACAAAATAGATATAATAGTTATAATTATATATTTATAACACTATTGTGTATAAAGTAATACACAATATTAGACTCTCTTGTATAGTAAATATTATTTCTTACGATTCAGCTGAAAAAATTCAAATCCAATTTTTCTTTGAAACATACATCATTTATTTTTTTTTCTCATTTTATATCTTTGTCAAATATCAGTTCAGAAATAATAAATTGGTTTAAATAAATCGGTTAAGTTAACAAAATGTAAAAGTAGGTATTGAACCATTGTTCATTACATTATGTTACGAAAATATTCATTTTCTACAAGTTGAGAATCATGAAAGGAAAGGTTCATGAGCCTCCAAGTTAAATAAACAGTTTGCATTCAATTAACTTGAAAGTGGTATTAGGCAATAAATAAAGATTTCATATTTTTATTTCTGTTTGAAATAAAACGCTTTATAAGTTTAATACATAAACTTCCTTTGCTGCATTGTTTTCTATGTTTATTTACCATGACAAACTAATAGTTAATAGTTTTCCTGTAGCTAATATTCTTTAAATGCCTATAGCTAATATTCTTTAAATGCCTTTTTCTGCGTTCAAACGGTGCGAGAAAAACATTCTGAGAAATTATTCGAGCTTCTGAGAGCCATTTTTCGAAATACGCATTTTTCCCAGGGATTTCTAGATACTTTGCAAGAAAACAACTTTTATTTGACATACATTGATTGACGAGTCCTTATTGATACTTTAATTTTGTTTCGAACCATTCATCCTTGGTGTCTTTTGATAAGAGAGGACAGCGAAGTCAGAAGATGAAAAATCGGACAAAAAAAGGGGATAGTGGCATGACAGAGATGTGTTTCTGATCAAATAGAAGTTGCTTTTGTTAAGCGCAATCAAATAAAAAATGCTGAATGGTAAAAGATAATTTGACTCCGTTTGCATTGCAACACGAATTAAGCTGTCCCAGAAATATCAATTGCACATGTTTTCTAAGGCTAATGTTCTTTGGCAGCCAAATACAAATATTGCAAATTATACGCACGTGACATGAATTTTCTGCGCAAATTTCAAGCAGTAGAACATATCAAATCTTAGTCATGATATTCAGAATTTTACTAAACCACTTCAAAATAAATTATAAATGCTACTCCCGTGCATTGGAATATCGTTACAAATTAATGTTTTGCTAACTTTATCAATTTCATAATGACTTCTTCTAAGTCATTGATCATTAAACCACCATAAAATGCATTTATTGCGTTGCTATTTATTTCTTATGATGAGTATCTTGTTCAAAATCTCAAATTTAGTAAAGGAAAATATAAAGGTATTCAGTACTTACTCTCAGTGATTATATAAAGGTATCAGCTAATTTTTTTGTCATTCAATGTGTATCTACATTAGTTAATAGAAGGTCATATGAATTATTATGAGTAATGTCATTTCAGTCTACCATTACTCACAAACCTTCAGAACAAATGATGAATATACGAATACATTCAGCTCCATTCTGAATCGAAATACTTCTTCCGCCTCACGATGACCCAATTAATTTGGTTCTAATGATATAATGGTAACCATGTGTTGAATATACTAACTTGTATTTAATTCTTTGTTACCAATCATACAATCAGAATTCATTATATATGCAGTATATATACTACACAGTTGAAATTGTACAAGCAAAAATTTCATGCTTCCGTGTAAAATTATGTACCATATTTGCTATTAAAGATACCAATGCTTATAGTTATTATTCTGAATTTGTTAATTCTGCCTTGAACAATATAATAATTAGCCGTGAGGCTTAGTTACATATTTGTGTTCTTCTTCCCTTCTCACACTTAATCTTGCAGTTAATATCAGTCTATCTAATATAGTTCACCCTGGCTATCATTCTAGGGGATGAAACGAATAAATATCGGATGTATTCGATTATTCGTAATGAACCTTGTAAGGTTTATCCTAAGTTTATTAACAGTTATTTTAAGTTTTGTATCTTTCCTATCTTATTCTAATTTCAGCTTACAATTTCCTGCCAGAATGTAAATTAAGAAACGCAGTTAATACAAATGAGAAAGAATACAATTTAAGTCGTAACTTCACCGACTTTGAGACAGAGAGTCTGATTCCCTGACTAGCGTGCGTGTGCCTTTTGGCTACGACTCTCTTAGCTATTGCTACGCTCGGCCATAACTTAAGCCCTTGCTTGGCTTCGCCGATTTAATTAATACTTAGAGGCCAACTAGTTAGATCTCTGATAGCTTTGGTTATACCTTTCAAATAGCTTAGTTATCTAGTCTTAGTTTAAATTATTATTATTATTTTAAGTTGAACCCTGAGTGGAGGCTTTGTGTAAAGTTCCAAGTAGGAACTGATTGTAAATATACTGAAAAATAAAGGGTTGTAAACCCTCTTTAAGTCTTACGTGTTCTGTTCACACACTTAAGCGATTATTCGCCTGTTAGTGTTCCTGGGGTTCTAAGTTAAAACTTATTATTGTGAGAATTAAATACGTAAAAACCCCACAACCTTCTAGTAAATGTTCGGCTGTTTGGGTACAGATGAAGAGAGTGAGGAAAACACAGTTAGCAAGTGAATGGATGACGTAAGCCGCTTCTGAACCATCGTTGTATTCCATTTCTTTCAAAAAAAATTACATCTGTAAATCAGCCATTGGTCCAAGAAATAGTTACAGCATAAAAGAAAATTATTGCCATAAAAAATATTAGAACATTGAAGTTATCGATGTAAGTGGAATTGAATCGTGACAAAAAAGTAAGAGTCTATCTCCTTGAGATACGTTGAGTCAACAAAATGATGATTGAAAAATGATGAGGATGAGTGATTGATGAATGAAATTGATCAAAATGACGATTGATCGTTTGACTGAGCATATCTTAATATACGTTCAGTATCAACTGAACGTATCTTACTACCGAGTTAGAGAAAAAATAATAAATAACTCTTTTAAGCTTGCCAACAAACATATAATGAAACAGAGAAACAAGAAAATACGATGAAATAAAATCCCTTGGCGAAGAAAACTTATCAACTCATCCGAATGCTAGTTAGGAGGAATCTAAAACTTGAGGTGAAAAGGCTGATGAGAAAGATTAAAGCTGCAACATCGCTGTTATGATTTCTAGAAGCATTATGATTTGGTGAAAATTACAAACGCATTTATGCATAATAATTGCAAATGTACATCATTTTTTTGATTTAATTAAACATCAGAAAAAGTTTTGTTTTTTCTTCATGTTTTTGTCATACTTCTACTAACTTAGTGAAACTGCACTGATCATTTTAGGAATATGTACGCTTATTATTCAATATTATGATTTATCTTGATGTTCTCCACTTTACATAGACAAAGTAACAGCAGTAGACCAGTAGTGTTTACATAAATCAGAGTTTACATAAAGCGGTACTTCAGGGAAACAGTGAAATATCACAGTCAAAATAACAGTTAATAAGAATCCCACACAATAGTATAGAAAACGCTGAGGTTCGATGGAATATATATATCATACTTTCATACTTCTCTATATCAAAAGTCAACCTTTTGAGTCTCAGCACATGCATACATGAACTTGGCAACAGAGAATGGACAAAAAAAGGCTATTTCTAACATAAAATAATCTAATAAAAAATAAGCGCAAATATTATTAATAATTAATTTGCAATTTTAAATAAATTCTTAATACATAACTATATATAATTGCAAGTAATGTTATATATAATTACTACGCAGTAAACCCAAGTGCACTTAGGGGAAAGGGCAGGATCTACATTGTGAGAATTGCTGCTCAACGTCACCATGGCCTGGTAGGGCGAATTTCGTATCAACAGAATTTAAGTACCCCCACTGAGAAAAATACTATAAATACTTGCTTTATATTGCATTAGAATTAGGTTCCTTCCTTTGGTATAGCACTGGCTACACTATATGACTCATGATCCATAAAGAAAATACATAACTTTAGAATACAATGTATCAAATTAAAAGGGCTACTACTCAGCATCGAAAAATCTAGCGCATTTCTAAATCCCAAAATTTTGTTTCATTATTATTCAACATCATGCACAGGCTATCATTAACAACAATCATAAGATTAACTCCATTTATCATTTATGTGCAATGCGAGTACAGAGCAGGGAGCCGCGAATTTCTCCAGGGAAAAGCATAAGCAATCACCGGAAAGGAACCAAAAAAATTCGCAAGCATTGGAGAAGCAAAAATTTCTTGTTAGTGCTATTAAAGGATGAAATACTACCGATTATGCGTAATGAAGATTGAGTAAGTTTATTTAATAGAAGTATCGATTTTTCTAGCAAGAGCGTTTTCTGGGGGAAAGAAAGAGCGGGAATCGAAATTCATCCTTCTCTTCTTTTACGAATTAGCATAACGATTTCTTTATTTAAAGGAATTATTCCCGATAAAATGATGGCGCAACAAAGAGATAATTTTGTTATTTAAGATGTGCTGTGGACGTTTCTTCCAGGATAAATGGCGCACATCAAGGAATGAGATAACGATCGGAAAAAAAGAGATGATAGGAAAAGAAATAAAACTTAAAAGTGATCTAAGAATTTATTCAAAACGGAGGAACTTAAAATGGAATTGAATGTGCATGGGAATTTATACATTTTACTATTGTTGTTGCTCATTTCAAAGCTTATTTGCTTTGCTTATTTACGTAATTAGTATTAGTATTTAAAAGCAAATTTCTTTAGTCTTAAATATAATCGGAAATTTTTATATTTATAGTTAACTTAAGGGAGATAGCGTTTTTCTTTTAAATAGTATTTTGAATAATTATTTTTTTTTCTAACTTGTTAGTGTGCGTAATATTTTCTGATCTGAAAATCAAAGAGGATTAGGGAATGTTAATTATTTTTTAAAACCGGCTAAAGTAAACGTTAATCCGTAATCTCTTGCGTCTTTTATACCCCTTTTTTATATCTTGCATTTTGTATTTGTTTAAAATATTTTATCTTGATGAAGAATCGATAGTCACTCTTGTATTCTTAGTAAGCAATGCTTTTAACTAAATCTTTCTTAGAAGGAAAAATTGTAGAAGTATTGAAAAACGAGTTTCATTATTCTCTTGGATAATTAGATTACTTTCCACTCTGTCATAGTTCTTCATATTCATTTTCCGATTAATCATATCAATAATTACTCAGAACCGCTTCGTGCATTTTTTAAAAATTAACTAAAATATTCATAAAGCATCAGATACTTTCAATACTATTTTTAACTATGACCAATTTGTTTAAGAGATTGTAAGATTCTAGCTAAATTAACATTGATTTGCTGACTAGATCTTTACTTGAATTCTCAAGCAGCTATCTGTAAGTTCATACTGTATCAATGACAAGATTTAAGAAGGGTGAAAAGACCTTTTTATTCAACTCAAGAAGGAATTTACAGACGGCAGTCATCGTGCTTGCAAACTTAGCCAATACTTTTGAGTGCAACATAAAATATAAATGTAAAATTAAGACTAAGTTAAATAATCATTCGAAGCTGCACAGCGATAATTAACGCAAGTTGGCTTTTAGCCTTATAAGTACACAAACCGACATTTAATACACACGACCATGAAATAGCAAGCTTAAATCAGCGAAACAACGTGGCTGAACTGCAGAATGCGCTCAGTCATAAGTAACTCAGACACCAGCTTAAATAGTATCTTTCTATCGTTATTTGCAAAACACGCTAAGTTAAAATATCATTCTGGCAGGAAATGGAAATGACAGAAGACACGAAAGATAAGTAACTGAACAAAAACTAGTTAGTTTAAAACTGTCTCTTTACAATGAGAAATCTTATTATAAAAAAAGAATACTTTTGTACTGCTTCAAAGTAAAAATATATCGAGTCTGACAACTGATGTTTTACTGAAATTTGTTAAAAATATTACTAGCGCTACTAACCTAAATGCGAAATTTCAGTTCTAGTGCAATTTTATATGCGGACTTCAATCATTAAATCTGGATTTCTCCAAAATATTTCCATTAAATTTCCCTTTAAATAATTGTGAAGAACACTTTAAGTAGCATCCAGATACAAAAGATGGCTGTTTCTCGCTCTCATAGCAGAGAAGATAATTTGAAGACTGACCGCCGACAGTTCATTTCTCGCAGTCTTAAGTGAAGTGTCAAAATGACCTCGATCTGGGCGCGCTGTTCCGACTGACTTTCTTGAGAATTAGCGTGCGTGTTACTGTATGGATTTCCGCCTATGATTGTGTCGAGCGACTCGCATCTAATTGTTTGTTTTCTGTGTATATGTATTAAACTAATATATTTTCCCATGTAATTAAATTTGTGAATGTAAGAACAGGTATGTTATTTTATCCTTACCCTGACATACATCACTACAGAACAGTAACTCTGTATTCTCTCTGCTATGAAAAAATTGTATAGAAAATGACATTTGAATTTGCTCTTTTAGGAACAGGCTAGTTAAATTTTTTGTTAAAGCCAATATGACTAAGCAAACAATCTAAATCTCTAACGGGAAGAGAAAATACCAATATAAAACTTTAAAGTTTAGCGAAAATGAAATCTTAATTTTGGACAGATTTTTAATTATTGAATTCGGGGATGAACGAAGTTGCATTATGACCGAAAATAATAATGAAACAATCGAATTCTCGAGTCCTATGAATCTTCAAGACGATTCGACATTAAAAAACTCGAATCTTCGCTTTTTTCATTCGAAGTAATAACCTGAAAGCACTCAAAACTTTTAAATTAGTTTCACTGACCCTAATAGAAATCTTTGCTATAAAAAATATAAATATCTCAGTTTCAGTGGATCTGGAGTATCATTATCACCTATGACCGCCCTGAATGCTACACAATCTTAGTTCTCTGAAACAAATTCAGGGTTCACACGTGGTCTTCATCTACGTTAATCTTAAATAATCCTCAAGCTTTCTATTTTGCTTTGATTTAAAACAATTATTTAACAACAATTAATTTACAGTAACAAAGTTCCAGTATTATTTCAAACTAATTTATATCAGACTACATTCAGAAAATGAGCTTCAATTTTCAAGAATTTTCATTATCGTTTATTTAACTCCTTTTATAGTTTCTTAATATTATAGGAGCATTTAAAAAAATTATGTACTTAAATGTGTTTTTCATACAGGGAGGGTTTCAAATTTTGGTCTAGTTAAAAATCTGTTAAGGTTAATAAAGTTCTTCTTTTCCCTTATTTTTTATTCTTATCTGAAACATTGTAGATATTAGATTTTCAGAAAATTTGAGACTTTATAGAATTCTCTGCATTTTTCAACTTTTTAGAGATTTTATCCCATCTTTACAGAAAACAAAGAAAGAGAAATCCATAAGCCTGATCGCTTTCGAAATCGATAGAATTAAAAATATATGACGATCATAGCTTGCTTTTCCCTCTGATGGTAATTAACTCAAAAGGTGGGCTTCAGTGACCTTGATTGTTTTAACGATGTTACGTGAAAAGGAACTTTGTGTCAACATTGCGTTCTTTTGTATAGAATACTGAGATAATGCTTTCGCACGGCAATTATGATTTCTCTCTTTTCTTCAAAACAAATTATTGATTTAAGTGATTAATATCCTTAATAATAAGTAGAAAGCTAAGTCGAAGTCGATATTATATCTTTGATATTTGCCTGTTCGTAATAAATTATTTTGATAACCTTTGCAAACACAAAAGTACTAAAGAATGTTATTAATATTTTTAGCTACAATAAAATCTTTTTTCAGAAAACTTACGTACATACGTTGTAGAGGAATTTCTAGTACCTACACGATAGGGAAATAAGGCGAAATATTTCAATTTAAGTTGTTTGATTGCAAATAACACTTAAAATATAAATTTTAAGCACTTAAAACAAACCAAACTTTCAGAAATGCAACATAATCCAGAAGACCATTCTTAAATTTAATAATTTTTAGTGTTACTTTTTTAACAAATAAAGCCAAATGTCTGTAACTGAAGTTTATTTCGCTTGGAAACCACAATTCATGTTAAAAATGCAAGAGATTCTTCCATTTCTAAACGAAATGCCAGAACACATGTCGGGGTATTCCATTGGACGCATACTTAGAGCATGATTCGCCTGTGCCGTGGCAGTAAATTCCAATAGAACATTCTAATATGTCCTAAAGAAAATGAAGCATCATTTAGTATATCTACTGCGTTCTAAATATAATTATAGAATTTAATAAAATTGGGAAATTATCTTGCTAGGAAAATAATTTGGTGATACCCGGCAACTATATAAAAGACCTCTCAGGAATCCTCTATCTTCCGTAATCGCCTGTTGAAACTCGTTTGAAATGAAGATTATAGAAACAAAGAATGAAAGTGCAGTTTATTATTATGTGATTATTATTGAATAAGTTGAATTATATTTTTTAATTAAAAGTTATTGGTTGCATTTGTTAAAATGTCATTTTTAATACAAACACATAACGAGTTGTACAATCTTTCTCAGACAAAAGAACTCTTAATTTGTGATCTGCCAAATTTAGGTCAACGCCTAATAAGACTACCACAAGAACTTAATTTTTAACTAATAACTAAGGTCTTCGAACACAAGACAAAAGATCCGTTTCAGACATCAAAACTCTTAATTAATGTCATTTCGCGAATATGTAACAGTTAAAATATAACTTATACAGTATAATATATATAACTTACGAGCTCTTTAACTTTTGAGACATTTAAATTAGACTTAAACGCAAGAAACTAGAATAAAAGAAAAGCTATCGCATTAAAAAGCTGCGAAATTACTATTCTTAATAACATTTTTTTATTTAAATATACACTAATGTTTGTGGAAATTGCAACACCATGAAGGAATTACGGAAATTGAACCAAACCTACAGGAAATGTAAAGTGAGGTAAGATATGCAAATGAGTAGAATTTAAACATGATTGCGCATGCGTGGAATGAGAAACGACCGCTTGTTCCATATATATATAAAGGATTGTATAAAGTTGCATTGAAATCTGTTTATCGTCCTCTGTCTGCGGTTAACAAGTGATCAGTACGCCTCGTCAATAGCGGAGGATGCCATACCAACAACTAACGAGTTTGAATGAGGCTTCATCGTCAGTATGAGAGAGGGTGAACTTTCGTATCGAGCAATCGCAGGCCGCACGCAGAGTAATGCCATAGCAGTGATGCGTGTTTGGAAGAAATGGACAGAGGAGAACCAAACAAGGCGAAATCCTGCAGTGGCATATGCAAAAGCGCAACGGCACTGGACGACAGATACCTCAGTCACATGACTCTGACGGATAGTACAGCGTCCTCTCGTCTTTCGTGTGTTAGCATAACGTTGGAGCACGGTTACAGGTGTTATCTAGCTTCACGGTTCGTCGCTGTCTGCATGAACTGCGTGAAAGGTTTCCTCTGAGCAGGATTCCATTGTTGCTTAATCACAGACACCTTCGACTTCAACATCTCTTCAATGAATCTCGCTACAGTTTGGAGCACAATAATGAAAGAGTACCCGTCAGACGTCACAGAGGGGACCGTCAGCTCCCAAAGTGTGTTATTCAGCGTCATACCACAAAAGCCTGGCATTATGGTATGGGTATAATTGTCGATCCTCGTGCAGATTTCTGGCAACTTCAACAGGGATCGCTAAATAGGGTAAGTTGTGGAACCAGATGTCTTCGCCAATCTTCGCCCTTCTTTAGGGCACAAAATACACTCACGTTTGTGAAAATTGCAACACCAAGAAGGAATCGTCATAATTGAATGCAATTTAATACACAGTTGAGTGGTAGTGGTACAAATAAATGATTAAATGTTCAAAGCAAACAAACAAGAATAAGAGATCAGAATCAGTATTTTGTGTGGCCACCACGCGCCGCAATAAGTGCTGCTACACGAC
>KK121306.1:608558-630711 GCA_000611955.2 Stegodyphus mimosarum
GTTAACGTTTACCACTAGCAGATAACCACCGATAACCATACACGCCTCGCTACAGCCGTCTATTTATTCGGATCCATCAGCCGTTCAGAGGGCGCTGCTCAGCATACGCATGCGCTACGGATTTGCAATTCTAATCATTTGCATATTATGCGCTACTTTGCATTTCCTGAAAATTTCAGCTCACTCGCGTAAGTCCTTCATGGTGTTGCAATTTTCACAAACGTGAGTGTATTTCGCGTCTTCCATGACCTGCCTATTCTCCGGATATGTCCCCATTGTGCACGTCTGGAATTTCATCGATTGGCGATTCGCTTCTACAGCTGGTGGGGGACACGCTAAGACTGAAATTTGGAGTCAAGTCGAAGCCATATAGAATGTCATTCTCCAGGATTACATTCAGAACCTGTATGATTCAATGCCATGACGTACACAGACTCTCATCGCTCAGCGTGATAGACAAACAAAGTACTGACTGCGGACGTTCGTTTTGTTATTTTCGCTTGTATATTTGACTGTTTTATATGTACCACTATCCATAATATGTGGAATAAACTTCATTTCCAAAAACTCCATCACGGTGTTGTATTTTTCACAAACATTAGTGTAAAAATTTTATTTGCTGTTTATGTTGTATTTCATTTAAGAATAACTTCCAGAATAATTGAATATATCTTGCTTTTAACGGAGAAATCAATGCAATGGGCAGAAATTAAAAACGGAAGAAATTTTAAAAAAAACTTTAGTTCTATGCGCTATATCGACTGAAAATCATTTTCTTCATTTGAAGAAGCAAGCGAAATTTTATAAAGTTCATCAGGTATTTCTCAAGCTTTCTTCGCATGCCTTAGTGGTGTAGTGGTCAGCAAACTCGGCGCATATTCCAGAAGTTCAAGCTTCGAGTCTCGGAAAAAGCATTGCTCATCTTTCATCTCTCCTGCTTCGAAATAACCTAATGTCTCTGTAATAGCTCCCGAACTCAAAAAGGGGGTGGATGATGATTCTCCACCACGAGGATTTGACGATTGGGTCCCCTAATCTCCAGTCGTCCTTTAAAAGGGAGAGTTTATAAAGTATTTCTCCAGCCTTCTTAGCATGCCTTCGAGGTGTAGTGGTCAGCACACTCTGAGCGTATTTGTGAGATCCGTGGTTCGAATGCCGGAGAGGGCATTGTTTATTTCTTCATTTCCTTGTTTCAAAAACTCCTAATGTCTCTACAAGCTGTGTTCTCTTTTTCCTCATAACAAGACAGGATATTACTGCATGGCATTTCAACTGAAGCACAATCTTTAAATATAAAACATTAAATTATTATTATGATTATCTTCCTCTGAAATTCACACACAATCACAAAGATGTTACCTCTTTGAAATACCTGCATTTTGTAGTCAAGTACTTGAAAATGCATTTTTAGACTATATATTTCTATACGCAAAAAGTATTTTAATTTGATAAAATAAGGACTGTTAAGGAATAGGAAAAGCTTCTGAGTTTATATGTGACTTCCTTTATAGATAGAATTAAGTTGCTCTGCATAAGTACGCTTGGAATAAATTTCCTGGACTTCATTTTGTCGTACATGATTCTTCATGTGGTAGAACAATGGTTAAGATACTGATTTCATTTATTTTAAGTTAGATAATTTCCAAATGCTCATTCCAAATACTCAAATTTTCCATTCCATTTAAATGATGTATAAATCCAAGTGCCTTACAAACCTTAAAGCTCATATTTATTTAATACACTGGTCATCGAAATTAAGGGACAACAACAGGAATAAAATGTAACTGATACTTAATGAAAAATTATTAATAGAAAATTGCACAGAAACAATAGTTAACATGTATTACAATGAAAGCTTTTTGAGCTACGCAATGCTACAGCAACATTTCAAAGAGTGATGAACCAAGCACTTGCTGAATACAAAGATTTTGCTCGAGCTTACGTTGAAGACATAGCAGTTTATTCAAATAGTTGGAATGAAAATTTAGTACATCTCGATACCATTTTTTCGAAATTTTTAGAACTAAATGTTTCGGTAAATCTTAAGAAATTTTCCTTTGGTAAAACTCACATTAAGTATCTAGGACATATCATCGGTTCCGGCAGTCATCGTACTGATCCAGAGAAAGTGGAGACTATCCAGAAATTAGCTAGACCTCAAACCAAGAAACAATTGAAAAGTATTCTAGGCTATGTCATTATTACAGAGATTACATTAAGCCGAAAGAGCTTATCCATTAACCGAGCTCACCAAAAGAAGAAGTCCTGAAGAGCTGTGCTGGACAGAAAAACACGACAAAGCATTTGAGAAATTAATAAAAGGCCTAGTGGAAGCACCCAATCTTTATACCCCTGTTCCAGGGTTACCTTTTACAATTCAATGTGATGCATCTTCAGCCGGTGTTGGAGGCTGCTTATCTCAACGGAAAAATGGAAAGCTATACCCAATTAGTTACGCCAGCCAGAAACTAAGTAAAACACAACAAGCATGGCCAACTATCGAGAGAGAAATTTATGCTGTTATTTTGTAACCTGAAAAAGTTTGAAACTTGGATATTTGGATCACCTGTAGAGTTGATAACTGATCACAGTCCGTTAACTTTCATTACAAAGAACGCACCACAATCTTCTAAGTTACAAAGATGGGCTTTAGCATTACAAAAGTATGATGCTACAATTTCGCATTGCCCAGGTGCTAAGTTGAACAATGCTGACGCGTTGTCCAGACTAGAGACTATTGAATAATTATCTAATAACTTGTGTGAAAGAAAGAACTTTTCATAGACATTTATGAACGCTTAGGATTATTACTTTTTGTACGTTTTCTTTTGCAGCTACTCTTATAGAAACTTTAAGTATTATTCTATTGCATTTTAGAATTATTTTCATTATTAATCATTTATATGTTACAGCTTTAGAAGAAGTCTTGCAGTAGATGTAGAAGTAATCTGTATAAGTATTGTATTATGTGTCTTTCAACTTCAATATTGATTGATTTTAGTAGGTAAGTAACTCTTTTTGTTTGATGTCACCATATTTTGTCATTTTTCAATAGGCTTTCACCCTATTTCAGTCTTGGATGGAGGGTGTGATGTATGGGTGACGCCAATAAACAAGATGGATAGAGGGCGCTGACTCTCAATCGGAGAGGCACCAAAAGTTTTCCAAAGGGAGACCTACTGAGAGGTCGTGAAAAAGAGAAGGCTCATGGGAGTCGTTAATAAAACGAATCTAACTAATATTAATTAATGTAAATATTTCAGCATCAGTAGTGTAATTTTAGTATTTAGTTTTGTGTGTGCAATAAATGTTTAAAATACAAGAAGGTGGAATCATTTTCTTTATGAGGCTGGACAGCAGAAAAGTATGATATGACAGTGAATATAAGAAGAATTTATCTCTAGTTTTTTGCATTAGTAAAATGCACATTTTAGGATGCAGTAATATTTTAATATATAAATAAATACTTTTATTTTTTAGAAAATTATGTTTTTAACATCATTTTCACTTTCAATCTTCACTGCCAAAATACAAGTATGATTTTAAAGGAAAATTATACAATTTACACTCCTAACAAGACCCTCCATTTTATTCACCTGAATTAACTGCTCTAGAAATGATCTAAACAAATGCCCGAAAAATCCATTTTCTTATTTTTTCTTACATTACACGCTGGCTTTTCCAACTTGTAGAACTCTTCTTACATGCTAGAGTCTTAACTAATGTTTAGAAGCTACAACAGTAAAAGATTTCAAACAGCAACCCAGGAAAGGATAAAAGGCATTATCTCGACCCAATGGATTCGAAATCTTTCTGCTTTTAGTCTCTTTACCCCCGCTTCTTTTATTGACTCCCTTCCTAGATGCAATCTCTGAGAAAGCACCTTACGCTCTTCTTCCCTTTGCCTCACTCCATCATTGGATGAAACTGGAGTAAACTATCCAATTAGAGACCGTTACAAAGGGCGAACTGTTTATGTAATGCTTTATTTTTGGCATCTTTGACACTGCTAATTTATTAGAAATATAAGGTTTCTTGTTATTTTTTATTAATATATTTTTGTATTAATTACTCATATGCCTTTTGATTGAATGAATGAAAGATTTTATCTTAGTTTTAGCAAGAAAAATTAGTTGCAATTTAAACTATTTACTATAAACTTTCTTAAGATTTTTTTTTCTTTTGAGCTAAAGAACTTGGGCCAATAGCTTTATGAGTTGCAGGAAAACTGTGTAATAATAAATTCAATATTATTGTTCACATTGCTTTATTTTTTATGTACAATCTTCCTTTTTGTTCCATTTGAAATAAGCATTAGGATAACAAGCATTAGAAAGCTGAGTTTAACTAGCAAATTAGCTATACGATTCAGAGCTCTCTTTATTACTAACTAATGAGCATATGCTAAACAATGTTCAATATAACGACGTCTGAAGAATTATAGTAAGATTGAGAATCAAAGCTTCAAAGTCATTCTTTTCCTTGGATAAAATCTTCAACATTACTACCTTCTACGAACTTTCTAACTTTCTACCATTTTTGTGCCTTCGCATGTAAAGGTTTCCAGATTATGGAGCATCCCTTAGTTATATGGACTTTCTCTATTTTGATTTGTCAGATGTGTAATTCTGTATAAATTTGAGTTTCAAATGTATACCCCGTCAAAATTGCTAAATTGTGTTTTGGTTACATTTAAGATGTGCAACTTTCCTGATCTACATCCATTTATTTTCTTTAAAGCCATGCTGACGTGATTACCTAACTGCAATGCCTGTTTTATAGTAGTTGATATCTTTTATCTAAATTACTACAAAAATTGGTAACTGTAAATTGTTTCTTTATTGCATCTTTGATCGAGGTAAAATACATCTATTTCTATACTTCAATTTACTGTACTTTCTGCTTTGATTGCACATTTATTTCAATAGATATTTTAAGGTAATCAACAATGTTGTTTTCGAAGTGTTAATTAATTAGAATCATTAAAGTCATTTAAAAATACTTTAATAGGAATTTTCAAATATATCTACTATTTCTTGTGTTATAGTGCATGCGTAAATTTTAAAATGGTGCATGTTACATGTTAGTAGACATTAGGCAGAGACATTAGGTTATTTCGCAAACAGGAGGGATGAAAAATGAGCAACGCCTTCTCCGGGAATTGAACCACGGATCCTTCGTTACGCGTAGAGTATGCTGACCACTATACCCTGAAGGCATGCGAAGGCGTCAGAAATACCTTATATACTCCCACTTTTAAAGGGCGACTGGGTTCAGGGGACCCAATCGCCAAATCTAGGTGCTGGAGAATCATCATCCACCACCTTTTTAGTTCGGTTGCCAGTGTAGAGATATTAGGTTAATTCGGAAGCAGGAGGGTTAAGAAATGAACAACGCCTTCACCGGGAATCGAACCACGAACTTGTCGGTTACGCGTCGAGTGTGCTAACCACTACATTACGAAGGCATGCGAAGAAGGCAGGAGAAATACCTTATAATGTTAGTTCCAGTTGCAAGAGGATTTTTGTTTTATTTTTAAGCAAAATATTAAATACGAAAAATAATATGATATCTATAAATGAGAATTTACAGAAATATCTCTTGTGCCCAGAGGTATGGGGAAACAGCTAAAATTGACTTCCGAACAAGCTTGTTCCATGACTGTTGAACATAACAAACTCTTGCTTTCTCTCTGCATTATCTTTACTGTCAAAAATTAATTATTTCTCTTCTACTGCGTCAGTACATTTTTTTACTCGAAAGATAATTAAATACACTACGAAGTCCTTAAAATTGTCTTCAATCTGTTTCAGCGCAAATATCCCTTGATATACGCAGTCAGCAGTCAGATTCTGAGTGTTATATTCTGGCAGCTGTTTCTTTCAAATTATTTTAAAATCAAACATTTATTTCTAATATGCAGGGAAGTATATTTATGGACTTTCAACTTGTTTTGTGCAACTGCTTCTCAATAAAAAATATCTTAAACTTCAGAAAGTGTTAATTTTTCCGATATCCCCTATCTATATTTTTACAGCTGCATTTAATAGCTTATTCATAAATATAAATAAGACTCTAACCATACAATATGACACACATGTCTGTGTCCATTGCTTAATATAACGCTATTAAGACCTATTTGTTTTTTCTATTTCAACGAAGAGTTATGAGGCTTTGAGAATGACATGTATGCGAAATACGCTTTTGTTAAAGATATGAAATGCTTGCAAACTCATAACAGGGTCACCATCCGTCTGCTGTTTATCTTAAAATATACTTCTGTTTCGCAATTCTCAAAATTTCTATGTTTTCCATTTATGGATACAACTTCTCACAGTATCACAGAATACAATCAGTAGTTACACTTCAATCTATTAAGAACGTTAAATTCAACGCAATGCAAAGCGCATCTAAAAACTAACAACAACTGAGAAACTGATTCTCTCACCAGTCTTATATAGTTTACACGTGGCGGCCAACGTATTTCTAGTACTTTCTGCTTCTCGAAATTATTGGAAGGCCTATGAGGGCTGCATACGGTTAGTCTTACACAGAGCATCAATTACAATTATACAGCTACAATATCCATTACAGTTATACAGGGGCCGGACCCAAATGTCGCCAAATGGTCGACAAATTTGGCGATATTTGTCGATTCCTCTCCAAATTTACTGACAAAAATTAGTCGCCACAACCATCGCCAATTTGACGATATCTCGCCAATTTAGCTAGATAGTCATTTACTGCATCTTACTCAATGTTTATTCAATGTTCACCAGACAACCATTTTCTGGATGTTAAATAGACTTGCCCTTGGATTCTTATTTTTCCGGAGAGTCTCATCTCTCTAGATTTTCAGGTTACATTATTCAGAAAAATAAAACAATTTCGCATATAATTTCATTAAGATTATCCACCA
The DNA here is from genome assembly GCA_000611955.2 of Stegodyphus mimosarum. Taxonomy (NCBI): domain Eukaryota; kingdom Metazoa; phylum Arthropoda; class Arachnida; order Araneae; family Eresidae; genus Stegodyphus; species Stegodyphus mimosarum. The sequence continues at coordinate 615,478 of KK121306.1, forward strand.
ATGTACAAAATCCGTAACAATGCAGTACTATTTTTAATTTAAACATTTCATTGCTTCTTCATCTTCGTGTAAGGATATTTATTTTTTTTAATCTAATACTGCAGTAGTTTTAAATCTTATTTAGAGCCATTTTTGCAATTCTTACTTGAATTTCTGGAATTTCATGTAAATAAAAAGCGAAAAGTTAAAAATAGTGTAAAACAACGTCTTCGAAGAACAAGGTTTATTTAGATTACGGGAAAAGGTATCAATGTTTATAAAGTCCATATGTTTAGAGGTAACTAGCATTTAGTATGTTTGCATATATCAGTTAGCAGGCATTTGTCTGCAACAGCCATTTTGCCAGTAACACCTTAATGTGGCAATGAGTAACCTATCCTAAATACCATGATGTATATAGTTATGATGAAACTTTGTCACTCGCTTAAATAAAGAACTTACTAATGTAATAAAAATATTGTTTAACTTAAATATTCTCACATCTTCTCGTAATTAATAGGTTTATATAACAATAAAAACTTATTTTCGCCCAAAATAGAAACAAGATATTATTAATGGCAAATTTCTGAATTACAAATAAACTAAAATATTTTAGGATTACTTCATTCAACATTTGGTTCCTGTAATAACTCTATCATAAACTTACATAAAATGGGAAATCAAATTTCCCAAAAGATTTAAACAAATGACTTCCACTTCTTCAGCTTAATGTAAAAGTGAGTAATATTTTCCTGCTATTATCCAACATTTAAATTAAAGATACGGCATAAGACCCGAAAACAGGACAAATGCCAATAAAAAGAAAGCGGAAATAATCGAAATTTCAGCAACGGTCCGTAATAGCTTCTGGAGTTGTTCTAGCTTTCCTACCCAAGGAGAGCCTTATAATAAAAGGTTAAAAAAAGTAAAATGGCTCTGCTCATAAATTGTTTGAGACGGCAAATTATGCAAGTACAGCATCTAATTTCACGAATCAGCAGGCAAGAAAAGAAGAATGTTCTCTGACGTTTCAGATTATATTAACCTTCAAACTAAAGCTAATTTGATTTCCCTTTAAATGCAATGTGTTTCAACTCGCCCAATGATCTTGATCCTGGGGTTTTACACAAAGTGCAAAACACTTATTACCTTCTAAAATATATCATTCAGATTAAGAAAGACATTAAATTTATTTACATTTAAGAACAACTATCATGTAAATAGAGTTTTAATACTAACATATTGCGTGCAGATTTGATCAAAAGTTCATGATTTCCATAATAGAAATTACGCTTGCTTATGAATATCCTTATACAAAGCATTTTTCAAATGCTCAACTTCAAGCTTCACTGGCAAAGTTGAAACTTATCTGATAAGAATAAATAAAATTAATTAATGTCGATTATCAAGAATTTTACAGTCTCTGCATTGAAATTAGTTAATAACTTTTTTCTTGTCGTTATTAAATAAATAAAAATTAAAGCGTTTTTAAAAATATTTATTTAAAAGGATTTGAAATGATTATTTTGATGTAAATTATTATTATTTCTACTACTAGATGAGTGTTTCTTTTAACTTTTAGAATTAGACCAGACATAAAATTTAAGTTTACGTCTAGTCTTTTCTGAAATAATCATCTTTAAGAATACGTATTTCCCAACATTCGCAAAAGTGCAAACTTTCATGCCCATTCTCTTAAATCTTCGTTCAAAAACTCTAAATTTCCATGTTTGTAACAAGCGTTTGCTCATCCATAACCTTTTAAAAACTTTAATAAAATTTTAAAAAAGTAACTACGTATTTTTCCAGTTTTTCATTTATCTTGCCATTCCTTAATTAATTTCCTATTTACGTTTATACTTCATATATTCTTGTGTAAACATTAAGAGAAGATTGTTATTTCAAATTTCTGTCACATTTTATGATCTTACAATTCACATCTTAGGATTTTATACAGGAAAAATCATGACATTATTTATTTTTTTTTCTTTTTTGTATCCTGCAATGTTTTCGCACTTAAACGTACTGTGAAAAGAACCAGAAATTAAGCAAAAGTAATTTTTTTCTTCTGTCTATGAGTGTGCCTCTGCCAATGACTATACCACTTTCCTCTGCCTATATCTCTTTCTATACTTCTTTACTTATATGACTTTTTTCATTCAACACAGTAATAAGCTGCACATAATCCCCAAAACATAAAACTGAGATCCGCTTGAAGGTACCTTTTTGTATAAATATCTGATATTATGCATCATTCTATATACATCAAGTATCCAAGATAAGACTCTATTACAAAAGTTTTGCTTCCGTTATATTCCGTGAAATGATGAAAAGGACCAATATCTTTCAAATGTACAAATTTTAAATTTTGCCCTACTAGCTTAGCTAACATTCCCAACGATTATTTGTTAAAACACCGTCATTTCGTATGAAAAAGCTTAATTTTCTCTCTGGAAACACCTCATAACGTTTGCAAATTTGGTTTAAAAAAAACAACTTTCCTCCTCTACGACTAAAAAAAGAGTACTTTTCTAAAATATCTGAGTTTACGTGAGGAACTTTGCCACCCAGACGGCAAAGTGGTTAATGACTGGGACTGCTGTACCGAAGGGCCGCGGTTCGAACTCTGGAGAAGTCATGGACGTGAACTGTCTGTCCTTTCACAGGAGGGAATAGTGGCGCACCTATTACGTTCCTCCACAATAAAATGACCACCGCTTCCGGACTTAGCGCCTATAACAGATAGTGCCAGCAATTGGAAAAAAGATAATTGGGCAACTTTTAATATTACATTCTGCGGGAACTAGTACCAGATATATTGAAATTTTTCTCAAGTAAGGAGACTGCACTAAAAGAACTGTTTAATAAAGGAACGTTTATTTATATATGCAGGTGACAGGTGACGGAGGATACAGACATCTGGGGATATCTGGTGGATAACACTGGTGAGAGGTATTTGTCTTGCATTCACCTCTGTAGAACTAACGTCACTCTCGCGGCCACAAGCTCGTTTAAAACATTATTTATTTACATTGCCGAAAAAGTGTTGTCGGTCACAATTATATTTAATACTACAAAGGTCAGTATGGTGACATCTGAACTCAAACTGTACATAGATATGTACCAACTTATAAAAACATATATTAACACATAAACCACATTAAGCGCGAAGCATATGTAAAGAAAATACAGTTATTCAAGAACATATTTTAAAAACATATAAATCATATAACACATTTAAGCAGATACAATTACGACATACATGAGCACAATAATACTTAGTAAAATATCATTACTGCAATTAGGTACTATTTTCCTGCAGATGCTAAGACGTAAAAATTCCAAATTGATGCTACCACAGGTATAGGCAGACTAAACTATCAGTTATATACACAAGTATATAAAAACCGACAGAACGGATGAAATTGTAATTTTAGGAATCAAAACTAACTTATATACATAGTATGGAGACAATAGATGTGGAAAGATAAAATCATCGCTCTATTTGAATGAAAAACGCTTGTGCAAACAACAAGAATGCTGCAGCACGAAATTGTACTTTAACTACACATAAGACACAGATCTACTCATTTCATTTAAGGAGACAGAGCATTATCACTTATGTCACGTAGTGAGGACATAAGTGATGTAGACGCCTATATACACATAATACAAAAAATAATCTAATATGGACACCACGTGACTTCCTTGTAGGTTCTATTAAATAATCTTTTTAGAACAATAATAAACTCATATTAACTACTGTTAGACATATACAACAATAAACTGATATTAAAAATTTTTGAATATTTATTGTTAGACTAACTACATATATATGTAGGATGGCAATCGTCGATTATAATCGGATGACCCGGCAAGCTATGAAAGCAAGTCTTTTTCCTTCCGATGGAAGAATACAGACGATTACGAATTAAGACAATGAAGCGATTGAAAGACGTTTGAATGTAAAAGACGGTTACTTCATTTCAACTGTTAATAATCTCATCTATATCCTTCTATGAATTTAATCACTTTGTAGTTTGTAACAACTATTCATGTTTCCATTAAATTTTCGAATTTCCCATAAATTGGGTTAGTTACTTCAAATCCCTAGACAGTAAGTACCGATCCTACAGATTTTGGGGGCTTGGCCGGGATGAGACTAGAAAGAATAACGATGAAAATTACAAGACAGAACGAGTAAGTTTGTTTCAATTATTGCCATATTGTTACTTCTAAGAATAGTTGTCTACTAAATTGTGAATCAAGATGACTACCTTAAACTCTATTCCTAGAATTTCTAATTCTTTAAGAAATGGGCCTACAAAATCTATTAAACTTTTACATCAAATTGTACTTGCAACTTAAAGTGATAAGAAAAATAGAACGAGACTGCGTAATGTTTTGGGGTTTTCCATCTGACTTTAACACTGAATAAACGAAATAAAATTTGCTTCAAACTTTCACTGCGAACTATTTCTTTGTGTAATTTGTTGCATCTTAATTATGAGTCAATTGCTGTAAAAACTGTTGTTTAGTATTGAAGAGTCTTTGCGATTTTAAGCTTTTAAATTCCGAAAGTGATTACGATGATGAGTTATCCGAAAACCAAAGTGTTTGGGATTCTGATAAGGGTGATGATCTTAATTCTGACTAGCCATCTTTACAACTATTTGATGTGAACATCCGCCCTGAAGAGGGGAGGATGAGAATATGTTGACAGATCAAATTCCGCTTCATTGTGAGTAAACCGTTTTTATGAAATATAACCAAGCTTCATAAAACCAAGCTGTTCCGATTACTCAAGTAATATTGTACTAAATAGAAAAAACTGTACATTTAGATTATGTTTGGACTATCAGCGCCTGAACCAAAAAATAATTCGTGATCGTTTTCCGTTGCCATTAATTGATGATGTCATTGATAAATTAGAGTCAGCAATTGTATACACTACATTAGACTTGGAAAACGGGTTTTTTCATGTTGAAGTAAAAAAAGAAAGTGAAAAGTACACATCTTTCGGAACACAAGACAGACAGTTGAATTTTTCAAAGTCCCCTTTGGTCTTTCTAACGGCGCAAGAGGCTTCCAAGGATATAGCTACGACGTATTTCGTGATCTTTTAGACGATAACTCTGTGAGGTTTACTCTTTAAATCTAAAGTTCTAACTCCGAACCCCACGAACACTTAACAAGCGAATAATCGCAAACAGAACATGTGAGACTTGAGAAAGGTTTAAAACCCCTTATTATTCAGAATATTTACAATCAGTTCCGACTTGGAACTTTACATAAAGCCGCCACTCGGGCTTGAACTTAAATACTAATAATTTGAACTAAAACTAGCTTAACTAAAGCTCTTAAAGAATATAGCCGAAGCTAACAGAATCTAACTAGTTGGTCCCTAAGTATTAATTAAATCGGCGAAGCCTAGCAAGGGCCTAAGATATGGCCGAGCGTAGTAACAGCTAAGAGAGACGTAGCCAGAAGGCAAACGCGCGCTAGTCAGAAAGTCACGACTAAATAGTACTCATTCTCGTCTGCGTTATCTGCGTTTCTGAAATTACATTCTGGCAGAAAATTGTAAGCTGAAATTAGAATAAGATAGGAAAGATACAAAACTTAAAATAACTGTTAATTAACATAATGTAAACCTTACAACTCTATATGGACGTAATAATTATTCCTTCTAAAAACGAAACTCAAGGAATCCAAAAATTGAAACGCGAGTTACAGACTACATGGGAATATGGATTAGGACTAAACATTAAGAAGAGTCAATTTTTGAAACGCGAAATCGAATTTCTAGGACTCAAAATTAAAGATGGGAAATTATATCCTTCCTCTTCTAAAACGAAATCAGTAATTAACTTTCCAGAACCTAAATGTGTTAACAATATTCAAAGTTATTTAGGTTTAACTGGTTATTCAGAAAATGTGTACCTAATTATTCATTAATTGCAAAAACACTTAGTGATTTACTGAAGAAAGATTCTAAAAATGCTTTGAATTTTTCATAGAATAAATAACGTAGCTAATCTACTGCGTTTCTATATTAGTTGCTTAACATACATCTTTCTCCCTATAAATAATTTTTTGTATTTCTTTTTCTTTTCTTTTCTGAACTGATGTTGAATTTAGTTTTAAATATTACCATAAAAATATTTGAAATTCGGTCGACATATCTCATTTCTTGCAAAAAATATATGTTTATTTTTTTATTTGCAAATGCAAATGAAAATTCAGATATGAAATATGTAAATGATCTGAAAACGAAAATTTGAGATGACGAAAAGAGATATAAATGCTCGTAGAATGTGGAATAAATAATTTGGATTCCAAATAAAAGTAAATCTTGAGGAATAGTGTGAAAGTTATAAAACATATAAGCTAAAATAAAAAAAGAAGAACAATATCATTCTCTTTAGATAAGATAAAAACTCATTATTTTATTCAAGGGGTTAATTTGTACGGATTTTTGGCAAAACTATTTTCATATTATAATGAGACCGCACAGAAAAATAATCGTTTTCCTCTTAAAGTTTTCATTATCAGACATGAATTTGGATATTTTACTATAGGAAGGATTTAAAGCGCAAATGGCACAACTCCGATTTTGAGAGTTTAGCCCCCTCCACTGCCCCCCAAAAAGGTAGAGGTTGAAACTTTAATAAAAGTTACAAGTGTAATAAACTTATTTAGAAAACAAAAACATTTAATTGATCTTACAGAATCAAATCCCATCATAGTGAAGTCGGTTTATTGCAAATCCTGTCTAATTTCTTACTAATTTATTCCTATTTAATATGTCTGCAGAGAAAGCTTTCAAAAGTCTTTGACTGAAATAGTTTTCTATTTTCTTCAGAATATTTGTACATATTAACAAAAGCTTTTCTAACTCTGAAAAGCATCCATGTTTAGCGAGTTACGATCCATTTCTCCATCACATAGGGACAGGGGAAAAACTCTTTACGTTATAAGGTTCAACGTCCTTTACTACTGTAAAAGGTGATATAGGAAGAGACTTACCCCTATGTCTAAAATTAAAGTGCAACAACTTGTAGAGGTTATAAAGAGCCATTTACTTTAAACTCAGATAGATGAACAGAAGATACTACTGGCGCTTACAAATCTGCCACCATTTAGGGCGACAACTGAGAGGAGAAATTCAAAAGTAAATCTAATTGAAATACTAATAACCAACGGCTACATAGAGTAATTTAATCGTGAAGTTCGCTCGGACATCACCGGCGTGATTCCAACTATCTGCATGTACCAACGTCGAACACAGGAACTTTTATCTAGACTAGCAAAACGTGGCCTTCAAACGGCAGAACGCTCTTTAACTTAACAATCTCAAACCTCCACTTAAATACACGCGAGATAATTTGCATTCTGGCGGGAAGACGGAAAGAGGGAATTGAGAGTAAAGACTCTGCATATAAAATAACTATTATGAAAATTAAATAAACCTCACAACGTTATTGTTCTTTTTTCTTCATCCCCAACTTTCTCTGTGTTATCAACAAAGTTTGTGCGAGACAAGTATGACGTCCATTTCTTGGGAAACTAGGACACTACTATAAGGTATTTTCTCCCTCCTTCTAGCATGCCTTCTGTAACGGTATCTCACTCAAGGCGTTTTCGAGAGATCCAGGTTCGAGTCCCGGTGACGGTATTGCTTATTTTTCATATCTAAATAACCTAATGACTTTACAACACAATGAGCATATGTGACGGCATAACCTGGTGTCCTGAGCATTGAATCAAAGAATTTGAATTATTTTCCCGATTCTATTATGTTCTTTCGTTGAACTGTCAGAAAGAGCTCTATTCTAGCTTTATGTTAAGGTGGAAAGTTTCGCTGTTCAATAAAAGAGTAATTAATAGATACTTACGAACGTATGAGCTGCATAGCGGAATTCCCCTTTTGGAATGAAAGATTTTGATCGTTTTGGTTTGTTTAAATTCAGTAATGAGGCTCTACATATGGATGGAAGTTTTACTATCCTTAGATCTTGGTAAAATTTAAAGTTTTCATTGTAAAAGTTACTGTATATTTCCTTTGGAACCAAACATATCTCTGGGAAAATGGATTTTAAATAAGACGCATTGGTGACAAATTTGTCTTTCTATTTCATCTTTCCCAGGAACTGTCACATGTTTTTACCTAACTTTCTGCAATCTCTGTTGGTGAAAATTTTCTGTGTCAAACCTACCAGTATAGCGTGCAGTAAACGTAGCATTCTACATTAAAAGAGGGGGAAATTCATTTGATAAATACAAAATGGATATAACGAAATCGATATCTACCAAAAATACAATATATTAAAATCTGCAGTTTGTGCCATGATAAAAAATCGAAACTCGAAAAAAATAGTTTTTGCTCGTGGAAATAATTTGGGTGGGAGGATAAAGTTGAATAAAACATGCATATGATTCTTGAAGAAGCACAGCTGAAATGACCGTGCAAAAAAATCGTAATCTCTAAATATTTGTATAAATACCTCAGATAAAAAAGAATGAATTTGTCAGACACTTTGGGAAGGCTGCCTTTTGTGTTGAAAGGGCTGGTTGTATAGCTTTAAGAAACAGGACATTATTTGTTAAAGAAAATCAGTCTAACGCTGAGAAGGAGAAAAAATACTTTATGTGATATATCTCACCAGTACCGAGACACATTTTCAATGCTAATGAAACTGGACTGTTCTGCAAATCTGCAAGCATTTACTTCGATAAAATGAGATTATATGAGGATAATTCAAAAATTAAACTATAAAGACCAAAAATTGTTGGCAGGAAATTACATTGTTGTTTCAAATGACCTAGTATTTGAGTCTTAATGCATTTATTGGGAATAGTCGATATCCATTGGTCATTTATTCTTCTCATCACCGAGGTCATTGCTAAAGGTGCACCACAGAAGGCGACCGCATTTATACCTGCGAGAAGGGAAAATTTCTTCCTAATTTTGATTAAGAGCACTCGGTACGGTGGATCTCGACGTCTGCCACCCCTCGTTTCTTAAATATTATACACTCGACACTATCCAAGCCTTCTCCAAGATTCGAATCTGGACCCAAGCATACGGCAGCCAGTAATATGAACCGCTGTACTGATCGGAGCGTCGGCGAAAAATTATCAAAAGTGCCAGTCATAATTCTGTTGTACGGTGATCTGAAAACTACTAGGCATTGAAAGCTTTTCCTGACTGTAAAAGTTTAAAAACCAAGTTGCTTATAAAGGCAAAACTTCTTCCTGTTTCTTGTCAAGCTAACTCCTGCCAAGGCGTAAATGACTTTCCTGTCAAAGCATAAATGCCACCAAAATTATTTGAAGATGAGTGGCGAAAGTTGATTTAGAGCTTTCCTTGAAAAAGAGAAATGTAGATAACTATAATGCACTCGCAGATCTTGAAATCTTGATAAGGGCTTAGGTTATTTTCTTGCCCGTGCATGCAATTTCTTTTTCGCATACCATGGACCAAGGCATCATCAGGAACTTGGACTATCATCACAGGAAGAAGTTCTTTTTAAACATTGGGGAGATGTACGATACTTAAACAAAGTTCTTTATACTTTCTGAGAAGCCCTAGAGCATTTGAAAATCTGATATGGAGCTTTTACAGTCATTTCACGACAATGTTGTTACATGCGAAGATCCGAGGGAAGAAGATACCTTGATAGAAATAATATGAGAAATGCTGAGAAAGATTTTTCTTCTGATGCTCTCGAAAATGTTGAAGAAACGCAACACATAGAATACAAACTCCATACCACAGCAGATACCAAGGTTACGAGCGTACCACTAATATGTTTTTATTCAGACAAACTATAAAACTGAAGATGGTGATGAGCCATTTTTTGAACAAAAAACCATGGATGAATTATAAATGCAATCTGCATCACAATGTCAGGACTGAGTGTTCTGTGCATATTCTTGGCAAACATCTTTGTGAAACCCCTTAAAGTCCTTAAGTCCTGATCTGGAACAGGGAGCTGAATGCAGCTATGTTCTGGTGGTAGATACTGTGATTAAATGGTAGAATAACTGCACTTGAAAGGGATTTAAAATCCTCTTTTATTAAATCAATATTATTTACAAACCACTTCCCAACTCGGGAGGGATACAGAAAGTAAAAACCACACTTGGGTCTAAACTGAACAATCCGCTAAATTTAAACTAAAGCTAAATAGAAAATTAAATTAATCTTTGCTCACAGAGCTATACGCGGAGTTGGCCTGTAACTAAATGGTGCGAAGCAAGATTTACTAATACTAGCGCACTTGGATTTATTTCAATGAGCAATCACGTAGCAAGCACTATGGCTTAGAATTTAACTGCTAGCTGGTCAGGCGAACGTCGAATAGAATGACCGTGATCTGAGACTAAAAGCACTCTCCCACTGAGAGGTTTCTACCTTTTGCTTAAATAGCACTTGGCTCCACTTCAAATTAGCATAAGCTGAAAACGCGCGCTTCTTCTAACGGGAAGTTGAAATTGAAATTGAGAAGAGATAGAAAGATTTAAAATAAAATAAAACTTTGTTAGTTTAAATAAAACCTTACAACATAAGCAGAAAATTATTTAGTATTTTTGGAATCGGAACATAAGAGAAAGTTAAATTCTTCAATACTTTGTATCATTTTAGAGTTCTTTTGTAATTATTTGAATAAAGAAATTATTCACAGTTATGAATGTATATTTTAAAGATAGATACGTTATTAAAAGGAAGAATCAGAATCACAACATATATTATTAGCCCATGATGAAACTGAAAAAGAACTAAGAGAAAATTTAATAATCGCACTTATTACTGACTGTAATGAAATCTTAATATGATTTTAATTAGGTTTATTATTCATATATTTTGTAAGATGCAACAAAATTGTTAATCTTTAAAAAAAATTCCCAAAAGAGCTGTTAGTTTCAAAACACGGTTTTGTACTCATCTCATTTTAAATGTTCAACGCTATTATACGGGTTGTTTCACATTTGATACGAATCTACTGCTATTCGGCAAAATATAAGGTACCTAGCTTTCAAATTTAATTTGTCTGTTATAATGATTAAAAAGCTATTTAAAAGCAACAGAAGCAGTGCTTGAGAGTATTATTTCTTTATATTTTAATCTGATTGTTTTAAAATGACTTTAATTCAGGATATATAATTAAAAACATGAAACATTTTTCTAGAATTACATTGCTTATTTTTTCACTCTTCAAATGTATAAAAAATATGTTACGTTCCTATGTTAGTCTGAAGGTATATTCGTCTAACATCTTAAAAATATTTCGTTATTCCATTTGGTCTATATCTATTGATAATCTATACTAATAAACCCTATTAAACTTTACATGAGTTATTTTTGCAATTTCTTTAGAAATATTCCAATTTTTGTACCATATTAGATACAGAGAACCGCCGGGTATATCCAGATTTTTGGACCTTTGGAGTTCGCTTTTGTGGGATTCGACTCTATATCATAGCAGTAATTCTTGTACACTTCTGCATTACTTTGAAGGCCAGCTTCTGAAACCGTACAGATAGAAGACTCATCGACTCTTTAAGATGACCTATCGCCTTTAAGACGATTTACGTTCTAAAGCACACTAAATACAAATTCAGATGGAGGCTTAAATAAATCTGTTTTTTAACAGATTAGTCAGATGGTTACGCAAACTTATACAATCGCATAAGTTAATACCCACTACTTGCGAGAAACTAAAAAAAAAACTTCTGGTTATTAAATGAATTTTAACTGGACCTAAATATTGATGTAGTAAATGCGGCTAGCGAAGCTAAAGACAGTCAATATGTTCAGTAGCAGGGAGATTGATGGTTCTATCCCAAACTCAAAATCTTCGCGCTTATTAACTATTTTGTATCTATTCGTATTTTGTAAATATTTATGCTAGAAAAGGTGGATAAAAAATGCCATAATAGTAACGCAGTACTAAGATGTTTAGTTTCTGCACTACGCATATTAAAGAAATTTTTTGTGTAATACATTAGTAATTATTCATCCTGGGATGAATAAACAAAAAAAATGAATTCATAATTCTCCTCATGAGGCACCTGCTGAGCACAATCTGAGCTTTATGATAGACAAGTAGAAAGTATTAACAAGTTTTTAAAGCATAGATGGTACAGAAGAGAACTACATTTTTAGGAGCTAAAAGACGGCGTTCACATTACATCTGGAATTTCGGAATTTCGCCTTGTTGATGCTGCACTTTGAAAAAAATCCATGTCGCTTAAATTTATGGAACTACTCCTACGAAATGTGTCATTTGCTGTATAAATTTCAGGATAATTGGTGTAGTGCTTCCAAATCGCATCCACCTGACTTCAGTCAGTCATAACTCTTGATCGATTGATGATTGTTAGTGATATCAGTCAATCATCAGGCACAATCATAACTCTATATCATCAGCTCATTTGCTAATTATTATACTTTCAAGTAAACTGCCGTAACTGTAGTAAACTCAGATAATACAATTTATTTTAGTTCCTGAAATGAGAAAAATAAAGTAGCTTGTTTAATTACCTGTTATGAAAGGAAGGGCATATTTTTTGCCCGAAGATAGTATGCTATCTCTACGTAGCAGCTGTACATTCTGGAATTAGGTCCGCTGAGTAGAATTCGAAATATATTTAATTCCGTAATCGATTCCACAGTAATATTTGGAACCGTTCAGAACTATTGTGCATGTAGGATATGAAGGAAAATCAGAAATATTCAGGTTACAAGAAAATACATTTTACACCTCTTCTATTTATTTTTGAGTACATTACGAAACTTTGCTTAGCCAGTACGTCCCATTAATGAAATCAGTGTTTCTCTCAGCTATTCTAAAAGCTTATTTAATTCACGGCAGATTTTTTTAATATATTCATCAGTCGTGTCACAGTAAACCTGAAACTGGCTGCAAAGCATCTCTGCAATACAGCTTTATATAATACACTTCACATTCATTCAACTTCACATTTTCTGGTTAATTTATAGCCCTATATATTATAATTATATATACTTATATTTATGGTTAAGATAATTTCCTTTTTGCATGCAATCAGAATTTATGATTTTTCTCATTATATTTCATATAATCATAAAAAATAAATGAACTAAAAGGTCACAGAATTTAACATCAGGATTTGACATTATATTCGTAAGCAATATACACAGTCCAGTCACATTAATGTGACCACCACGTACTTTCCATGTCAGAGTTAAATAACCAATCACAGAAGGCAGGTGGCAGCACAGTGCAGTTGAGCGTATATAAAGGGTGTGAGAGGGCTTCGGAAAACATTTCAATCGTTGGCGTAATGCAGAAACGAAGCGATTTATCCGACTTCCAAAAGGGCATGATCATTGGCTTTCGGGCCAAGGGTGGAAGCATTTCCGAAACGGCTGAGTTTGTGAACTGTTCGCGTGCCGCCGTGGTAAAAGTGTACCGTGCATGGCAAAATGGGACTGTCCAAAATCAGCGACGTGGCAAATGTGGTGCACCACGGGCCATAGATGACAGAGGCGAACGACGGTTGCGGAGATGCGTTCGGGCAGATAGACGGGCTACCGTTGAGCAACTGACCACCAAAATGAACCAAGGGGCTACCAAAAGTGTCTCCCAAAGTACTATTCAGCGAACATTGCTGCGTCTGGGCCTCCGAAGCAGACGCCTGGTTCGTGCACCTATGCTGACTGCTGTTCATCGACGGCGAAGGCTAGAATTTGCACGCCAGTACAGCAGCTGGACGTCCACTGAGTGGCGACAGGTTGCGTTTTCGGATGAATCGCGTTTTATGCTCCATCGGACAGATGGACGTTGGCGTATAAGGCGTGAAACCTCTGAAAGGAACCACCCTGCAACCATTGCCGGAACGGTCCAAGCTGGAGGCGGGAGCATTATGGTCTGGGGAATGTTTTCCTGGCATTCTCTAGGTTCACTGATCATTGTGGAAGGCACAATGGATCAATACAAGTACGCATCTGTCCTTGCGGACCATGTTCACCCCTACATGCGCATTGTTTTTCCTCAGGATGATGGCATCTTCCAGCAGGACAATGCGAGGTGCCATACAGCTGCCAGTGTACGTGCGTGGTTCGAAGAGCACCAGGATGAGTTTACCGTCCTCCCCTGGCCAGCAAACTCACCTGACTTAAACCCAATCGAGCATCTGTGGGACCATCTCGATCGAGTTGTTCGCGCCATGGATCCTCAACCGCGTAATCTAGCGCAGCTGGCCACGGCATTAGAGTCGGCATGGCTCAACATCCCAGAGAACACCTTCAGGGACCTATGTGACTCTCTTCCTGCACGTCTCGCAGCAGTCCGCTCTGCGAAAGGTGGTTATTCTGGCTTTTGACAGATGGTCACATTAATGTGACTGGACTGTGTAATACTACACGTGGTGCACTATGAATTAAAAAATCAATCGTTACCTTCTCCTTCAGTTACAAGCACGCAGATAAGATACTCAGAAACATGCAGGGGGCTACGAAAAACGAACAACCGGTAAGAAACCGAAAACCATTCAAAACGCTCCGGTAAGATAAGAGAAATGAGAAATCTTGACGCCCTCTTTTGTTGGAAAATTAAAACATAAGCATTTGTGGAACCAATTTTTTTAAAAGCTTATGGGGGAAAACGTGACGTAAAGAAACAACGACAAACTTAAAGAAAGTGCATGCATATCAGTTGAAACAGAAAATCACCCAAATGATTGCTTAATTGGATATTTAAAAGCAGGTCACAAAAATGTCTATAACTCAAATGAATTAAATCAGTGCTCTGATGACTCAGAATGCTACCTGTCAAACAAATAACGCCACAAAAAAGGCGAACGAGGAGATTTCCTGAGAAAATCTCACAAAAGAACAACTAGCGTCTCATCTATAGGAGAAATTACATAAAGCAACAAATGTTATCCCCTGAGTCACTATAACCACATGAATAACGATAAAATTGAAACCTCTGCTATGCAAGGGACTGAAAATAATGACGAATTCATCAAACGGCGAAATCACGCGTAGAAAATACCCCCAAAAGTAGTCTAAGAGGTACTTGATTAGTAGATATTAAATGATGAAACAGAAAACCTAGGAGTAGAAAAAGTAAGAGGCAACTTAAAAGACGAGAACCGGATTGTCAAATTATACAGTTAAGATTACTATTATAAAGTTACGCCTGATTTTAATGCTAGGGAATACCTTATCATTCATTCCCTTTCCTCAAAGATAAACACATA
>KK121306.1:630729-665481 GCA_000611955.2 Stegodyphus mimosarum
TTGTACAAACCCGGAGCACATCCATCAGACACTAATGCAAAAAAGCATACCAGGTAGAATTTGTCAGGTAGCTAACAAAAAAAGTTGAAGAAGAAATCAAACCCCTTCCAAAGTTTAAGTGGAAATGGAACTTGACTCTTGGGAATTTAATGGTATGTTGAGCCATTTAAAACTGAACATGTTGAACCATTTAAAACAGCTTCCAGCCCAACTCAGTGCCATACCTGCCTACGTTATGAGTACAGTAATGCCCACTGCAACCACAAGCCCTAGTGTCTGGAATGAGCTTAAGACATGAACATATCCTAGAGAATTGCGTTTTCTACGTAGAAGACACGTGGCTTCTTTTAGAGGATGTCATCAGTACCCCCAAAATACTTAAAAATCACAACAAAGATTGGACTTCCTGCCCCCGGACGACGGATGTGAATTTTCCAGGTCTGAAACAACGAAGCACTCAAATAACTGGCTCCACTGGCAAAGCTTCTAAATACTTGCAATCAGCCAATCATTCTATCAGCCAATCAGCAGTACTAACAGCCAGTCAGGACTGAGCAGGAATAAACCTGTGAGAATGAACCCTAATCATTTAAGAAGTGGATCAAAAATATAATGTTCAAAGGTAAATCTTTTGTGAAAAGATTTAATCGTACTAACTTCTTAATTGGAAGAATAGAAATTATAATGTAAGCCACTAAATGTTTGACAGAAATTAATTATGAATTCTAGTCAAATTAATACACTCACGTTTGTGAAAATTGCAACACCATGAAGGACTTACGCGAGTGAGCTGAAATTTTCAGGAAATGCAAAGTAGCGCATGATATGCAAATGATTAGAATTGCAAATCCGTAGCGCATGCGTATGCTGAGCAGCGCCCTCTGAACGGCTGATGGATCCGAATAAATAGACGGCTGTAGCGAGGCGTGTATGGTTATCGGTGGTTATCTGCTAGTGGTAAACGTTAACTCAATCTGTACTTATGCCTCGTCGACGAAAGAGAGCGAGATTTGAACAACTTACAGAGTTTGAACGAGGGAGAATCATCGGCCTTCGTGAAGCTGGATTGTCGTATCGTGCAGTAGCCTCTCGTGTGCAGCGTAACAGCAGCACAGTGATGCGCGTTTGGAAGCAGTGGACGGACGAGTGTCGGACAACTCGGAAATCCGGGAGTGGACCCCGAAATGTGACGTCAGCTCGCGATGATAGACACCTGGTCCGCATGGCGCGGACGGACCGTACAGCTTCCTCTAGACAATTGGCAGCACTGTGGTCAATAGCTACAGGTGTTTCATTGTGTGCTTCATCAATTCGTAGACGTCTGCTGCAGTGTGGACTGCGCGCACGGACTCCTTTATACAGGATCCCCCTAACGCACGACCATCGCCGCCTGCGGCTACAATGGGCCAATCAGCATAGAGACTGGCGTGCTGATTGGCAGCATGTCGTGTTTTCTGACGAATCCCGCTTTAATTTGTGGTACCATGATGGCCGCATTCGTGTCAGACGCTATGCCGGTGAACGCCACCTTCCGGAGTGCATTATCGAACGCCACAGTGGACGAACACCCGGAGTTATGGTCTGGGGCGCCATAGCATATCATAGACGATCTCAATTGCTACGAATTGTGGGCAATCTGAACAGCAACCGGTATATCCGTGAAGTTCTACAGCCCGAAGCTGTTCCCTTCCTTCAAAGCTTGCCAGGCGCTGTATTTCAACAGGACAATGCCCGCCCTCATACTGCTCGGATTGTTAAATCCTTCTTTGCAGCGCAGCAGGTACAGCTTCTTCCTTGGCCTGCGTGTTCCCCGGATATGTCGCCAATTGAACATGTGTGGGATGTCATTGGTCGGCGTCTTGCTCGTGATCCTCGTCCTGTTGCGTCTGCAGACGAACTTTGGGTACGCGTACAAACGATATGGAATGCTCTTCCTCAGTCAGACATTCAAACTTTGTTTGACTCCATGCCACGTCGTGTAGCAGCACTTATTGCGGCGCGTGGTGGCCACACAAAATACTGATTCTGATCTCTTGTTCTTGTTTGTTTGCTTTGAACATTTAATCATTTATTTGTACCACTACCACTCAACTGTGTATTAAATTGCATTCAATTATGACGATTCCTTCTTGGTGTTGCAATTTTCACAAACGTGAGTGTAGATTCTCCTGTTATCAAAATTCAGGAAAATGCACCTTAAGTGTCGATGGCATTAATGTCAATGACATTAAACTAGAAGAATTGAAAAGTCATTATTTCCTAAGTGCGCAATTTCAAAATGATAGTCTCTCTTGAGTTTTTGAATCTTGCTCGCAAATATTCCAGAATACTCATGAATATTGAAGTATGTTTATTAACAACGGAATTAGGAAATGTGTTTGTATTCAGTCCTCATATGTGGATCTCAAGAATACATTGCACGTTTTTCCCATCTAATGTTTAGTACGATTGCTACAGACTGGCATTGCATGCAGTTCATTTCCAAATGGATCTTCATTAATTTTCAAGAAATGTATTCAAAAGCGCTCCTGTCATGGCGCCACAAGGCCTTAGGCAAACCAGGCAGCTTTACTCTATATCGGGATATATTTCGCTGCGCTAAAGAGAATGCGAGAGGGATTCACAAAAATATCAACGGCTAAACTCCCAATAAAGTGGGCAAATACGTGATCAGTAATAAGCCCACAACACCATGCATTCAGTGTTAAGAGCCAGTTCTCAAACCAGAATCCGTTACTAAAATGTTTTTCAAAAATCAGCTTCAAAAAACCATTTTGAAGCAGGAATTCTATTTTAGTGCGAAATACAGTGATTCACATCCATTTTCGGGCACATTTTTTTTCAGTTTTATTTACAAATATTTGTTAATGAATATCAGAGAAATTATTTTGTTTTTATTTTCAAGTATACTGTTACTTTGTTTTCAAAAGAGTTGCCCGAAACGTTTTTTGATAAAAAATAGTTTATTCAAAAAGTTCTGAAAATAAATTCGCATAAGTATTCGAACACCTTCATCAAACAGTTTATATTTAATACAAACATTAAAATAACGGTCACTTTATATTTTGGTAGCTAAAAAGAAATTTTTCGTAGGCTTTAGTAAAGATTTAACCAGTTTTTTTTTGCGGAGGGGGGGAGAGTAAGAAAATTTCATTTTGTCCCATTCCTCCATAAGAATTTCTTTAAATAAAGCTTTCGAAGAAATTTTATGTTCATTTATTCTTTTCTCCAACTTCCTCCATACATGTTCGACAGGATTTAAATTCAGAGAATCCGGAAGAGTTTGGGTAACTTCAGGATAGTTTGTATAATAATCATTACCGAGCATTTGTGGTTGTGTGTTTGGGATCGTTATCCTGATAGAACTTGAATGTATTTTGCATTTTAAGTATTCTTCCAAATATTTTCAGGTTTTCATTCAGAGTATTTATATACGTATACTGTTCCATATTATTTCCTATAAAAAGCATATTTCTTTCAGAGACGGCGAAGCACCTGTACTATTACTTGACTTTCGCCTCGCAGTCAACAAGGACTCGCCTACAAACATAACATTATTTCCTTATTTCACCTATTATTATTCATAACATTATTTACATAATAAATCTTTGCTTATCATGGATTTTGCGAACACCAGTACTATTTTTATTGCTTTCTTGTTGACGAAGACTATTCTTCTTGCTTATCCTCCAACGTATTCATTTGCCCTAATGACTCTTCTAACAGCTTCAGAATTAACTTTCATTGCAAGCCATTCTTTTAGATCGGTCGCATAGCTTGGGATATGGTTCAGACTTCAGTGTTTTTTAAGAGTTCCGTGTCGTTTTAATGCAGCAAAGATAGTTGAACGCTTTGCATCGAGTATTGTTTGAATATTTTGAGCACTTTTGTCAAAATCTTAAATAGTTAAATTTTGGATAATACTTATCGTTGTTAATTTATAGCGTCTTGCTATGTTCACTTCAGACATGAAACTGTTAACATATTTTGCTAAACAAGTTCTAATTTACAAATGCAGAATGATACTTATCGTCATGTATTTTTAATTAAAGCAAAAATATGTGACAAGAAACAGCATCTTTCAAAACATTTTCCAAAATAACGCTTCCGAGTGTTCGGATTATTATATGAGTTACTGATTAAAAACTTTCGATTAAATTATTTTATTTTAAAGAATATTTTGATGATACTAATTTTTTAACAAGCAAGTGTTAAAATAGAGTATAAAACATATATTAGGAAAAAATTTGGAGTCTGGCTTTCAGAATTAGCACAGATCTATGCAAATAAATTTCAAAAATGCAAATGTTCGAAAACAAATGCGAGTCACTATATATAAACATGTGCGCTTTTGAGCAAACAGGAACGTTTCTCATTATTTCGCTGCGCTAAAGAGAATGCTGAACATAATCGCGCTGCCTTTCAACAATGTCCAGGATAATCAACAAGAGGGGAACATTTGAATTTTAGATTCCATGGCCTGTAGCTTGGAAAATTTTGCTAAAGTGGCAAAATTCCTTTTATTTAAACTGCAATTGTTTTAGTATATAAATATGCTTGATAAACTAGCAAGCAAAACTAGAAAACTTGCAAGCATTCTCTATTACATCTTTTTTTTTCGCTGAGTCAAGTGGTAGATGCTAATTGCCTGCTTCAAAATACGGAATGCTGGAAAAATATTTCCCATGTACATGCGTTAATTCTTTCAAGTTTCAGTGCGATATCTTTTATTCTGCTGGTTTCTAAATTTTTGAATCTGTGTATTACTTTCGTAGTAACCCTGTTTTATGTATTTAAAATAATTAATACATTGTTACTTACTTTAACAAAGAAATTACCCGTCGTGAACATTAAGTCTTATTAATAAATAATAAATCCTTTTCTATCTTTTACTAATACTGCTGAACAAATTGTTTTAAAATGAATATCTTAAATAATTATAGAAACGTGCATAAAAACCAAATAAAAGAGTATATTCTTTTATGCTATAAAAGAAAATAATTTTTTAATGTTCACTTTGCTTCAAAGCTTCCTTCATCGAACCGAAAACTAAATCCCTGCTCATGAGATAAATCCTTTTATTGCTGACTCTAAATCCTTTTATCTTCTCAGTGGTGGTTAGCAATGCTGTTTCTAAATTTCTAACGGTGGCTTAACGGTACGGTATCTTTATTTCTTTTTCATTCTTTGCATATCTTCTCCTAAACTTCGCTTTTTGAGGATAAAAATGACATTTCTTACACATAAAATCCGATATTTATTCGTTGAGCTAATAATGCAAAAGAATTCCAGTTTTTATTACCTTACGTTGTAGGTTCGTTTCTAGAATATTTTTTGCCCTTTTACTTTCAGCAAGTCCTCAACAAAAGAAAAAAGTATGCTGCAATATTTCAGGAAATTTATCATAGAAATATGTCTCAAACTCAATCGAATAAAGAATGTGGGAAATATTTCTTTTCGAAGAATAATGCTAGGAAACTTACAAAGAAAGATTCAAGACATAAAAAAGTTTACTAAATATATTTCTTAAGAACGCAGTTCTAAAAGTTAAAAATTTCCATAACTTGATCACGGAAAACGTGTTTACTGATCTGAAACTTTAAGACTTCTAACTATTAAATCAGCCCTATGAATAAGAAATGAGTAAAAACAATAGATCAGAAGAAAGTTATTTTTCTGGTCTATATTTGCTAATTTTGTTAAATAACTGATAAACATTTCCAAATTCCGAGCTTTACCTAGTTAATTTTTAATATGTTAAGATAATTAATTCTTTCAAAAGGGGAGTGCGTTAAAACGTTTTAGAAATATCACGGTAACTCTAGGTAGGAAATTAATGGATTATAGTTTTCTTCTCTTACCTACAAAACAAATTATTAAGTTTTATGCTGAATGGTATATATACATAGGCTGACTGAGAAATTTTGGGTTTGGTTCTTTTATTAAAAATCAGACTGTTCTATGAATTCTATATCATTTTCCTAATTTGAGTTCTTAACACTGAAATACATTTTTTGATGCGTTTATTAAAAAAATTCAAAACACGAAATATATTTTCTTGTGACATCCTCCTGTTCACTGTGAACCGGGCGATTTTTAATATCTCAATTCATGAGAATGTCTTCATGTATACTTACTTTTTTCAGTATTGAAACCGACCAGAAATCACATGCAGCTCAGCCAGGTTATATGCAGAATGTTCTAGCTTTGATGGGTTGATTTCAAATAGTGTGTCTATAATCGTAGCAGCAACACGTAGGTGTAAATTGTCAGAGAGATGAAAACAATTTTTAAAAAACATTGCTTTTTGAGCAAATCCCTCGGTGTTTTTCCCCTCATGTTTGCATCCTAATTGCTTTCCAAACAGTTACATATACAGTCACTATTCATTATCTTTTAATCTGTATGCATTCTTGACACCGGTAATCATGGCGTATAACCCCAGAAAGCTCTTCATGTATTACTCCATGTGTTACCGTTTTAAAATACATTAGGGTTTCTGAAGCAGGAGACGTGAAAAATGTGCAATGCTTTCGCCGGGACTCGAAACTGGACCTTTTTTATACGCGCCGAGTGTGCTACCGTTACAACACGAAATCATGCTGAAGAGAGGGAGAAAATACCTTATATACTTCCCACTTTTAAAGGGCGACTGGAGATTAGGGGACCTAATCGCCAGAAACGAATTATTTTGCCACCATTGCTTTTAGCTTGGACGCCACTGTAGAGACATTATGATTTTGGAAGCAGAAGGCGTATAAAATGTGCAATGCTTTCGCCGAAATTCGAACCTGGACTTCTCGAATACTCGCCTATTGTGCTATTGTTATCCCACGAAGGCATGCTGGAAGGAGGGAGAAAATACCATACACCACTATCTTGGAAATACTAAGGTAAAACTACATTTCCGTTAATATCTGCTGATAATACTGTTATACCTATCCAAACGCAGGTTCAAACGCTTCAGTATACAAAGGTGTTTCGGACCAAAGTATAAAACTTCTGAAGCGAGTAAATTGCTCAAATCAGACAAATCAGAATCCTACAACCATGCAGAGTAAAAATCATCGTGATTATGCAGAAGAAAACCTTTTACGGACAGCCACGGGACAGAATAACGTCGTCTTAAGAAATCTTACTCGCATTTAATGGAAATGTTTATTTGTTATTATTGTAGACTACTTAATAAACACTACTACTCAAGCCTACTCGTCTAGTTGGCTGAATTAGAGAATATTTCTTAAGGAAATCTTGTCCCAACGTTTGTATGAACAACAGGTCCAGCGTAGTGTAATATTATTCCAGCACGTTAGTCCTCGCGTATTTCATCGATGGCGTTTATCAACATTTAACCATAATTTTTTGATAACGGTAGATCTGATGTTGCTACCCCATTCATGGGTCTGTACGATGGCTGGACTTAATCTCTTTTGAATACTTCTTCTGAAGAACGATGTATGATATCCAGTTTTCAGCGTCAAGGACCTTCCAACTCTCCCATCTGTAACTGCAACGGCCGTTCGACATTCCCAGAATCTTTAAAATGTTTGTGATTTCATACGTTGACGTTATCAGACTTGTATTAAAGCTCAAAGGTGCAGCTTCGAAAACTTTCTGTGACTTCTATGAATTTCACACATATTGTTGTTACATTTAATTTAATTAAAAATGCTTTCTTTGCTGCTTTTTCATTTTGTAGATCCTCTGCACACTAGTCCGGGGCGATATCGTTCCCGGCTCTGCATAGCTATATGATTTCACTTAGTCGTTAAGCAACCGACAGCTCTTGGAAGTTTATATACGACGTACACATGTATAACTTCCCACTAAATCCAGTTCACTGTTGCCACATTTAATATCGTAAAAGATAAATAAAGGCTATTCAATAATTTTTCAGACGTTGTCATTCCCTTATTGTTCTTGTTCATCATTTTAGTTTGATGTTCTAAGAAAAATGAAAATTAGTACTTGAGTGAATTTACAGTTTAACGCTCTACGAACAAAAATTTGAAAAATAAATAAAATTTCAGTGGTTATTTAATGCTTTATTATTTTTCAACTCCATCTAAAACAAATGCCATTCAAACTAATATTATAAATTTGGAATGTGAGTTTGTGTGTTTGTTTGTTACGCTTTCACGCCTTAATTACTTAACCGATCAACTTGAAATTTTCAAGAAATATTTTTGATATATTATAAAAGGTTATGGGCTATAAAATGTAACTTATCTGTTGAAAATTAAACTACATAACAGGTTTTTATAGCTTAAAATGATTATCGTTGCATAAACATTGAATGTTAAAAGTTTCATAACGATAAGTTAAAAGATGTAAAAGTTTGTCTGCTCACGCATGTGCGTGGCTTAAACCACGCAAACATTTTTAACCTTTTCTAATACATCAAAAATATTTCTTGAAATTTTCATGATGATCGGTTAAACAATTAAGGCGTGAAAGCGTAACATTTATTAATTAAGCGTTTATTAATTTTTATTTGTTTAATTTAATTTATCACTTTAAATCTTTCAGGATTTCCGGGTTTTGCCTCTTCAGGAAATATACGTAGCAGTTTTACTAGATTTCGTGGCGATATACTCTGCGTAAATACAAAATATCCGCGGCCTATAGGTATAGAAGAAGGGCAGTATTTACTGAAATTTTACGCGGAGCATATTTTTAAAATTCACGCGGAGTTGAAACTTATTTAAGGACATCAACACGAGCGAAGCCGCGGGTAAACGTTAGTATTGAATAAATAATACCAAAAAAAGTTAAACGCTAAAGAGTACATACAGGTTTATAATGAACGGTTGTAACATTTAACTTAGTAGTGAAATTTTAAATAAAATTTCAATAAATAGAATTTTAATTGTTGTGTTAAGTACTAAAAATAATACACATCATATTTCCCAAAATAAATTCAATAAAATGTATTTATTTTCTGTGCGAAGAACATGGTATTTAATAAATAAAGGTAAAGTATTAAACCTTACAGAATGCCCCTTTGGGCGTAATATAAAATCTGAAAGCTTTTTTTGATAACAAAAAATAATAGTGTTACTTAAACGTTTTATGTTTGCAAAGTTACGAGGTTCTATTGCAAAATCAAATGTACATTTAAAAATTATTTTAAATAGAATATGAGTAGAAATAATAAGCTTTGCTTCCATAAAACATATCTGTGAAATTTGTCTTTGTATAATTATGTGGAATGACATTTTCTATTCAGTATAAGAAAGGGAATGAAGATATTTCTACGAAGACAGATTTTGAAATTCAGCTACAAGCATACTTTTGTAAAATTATTCAGAATTTCATTTTTATTGATCTTTCAAAAAAGCTTATGTGTACATCATATGACTTCTTTATACCAGAATATTAAATTATACGCATTTTTTTCGACATTTCATTTAAACCTTTGAGTTGAAATAAATTTACTTCGCCGATAGCGCGTAAACCACAATAGAATAAATGCACTCTTTAAAACTGACTATATTTATCTGCCATAACGACACTCTGGATCTAAGTTCACTTAACACCATTATATATCATTCATTTTATAGCTCAGAATGCTCAAAAATTATATCATCTGAAGAATTATCTAATCTTTGTCACATGTTCTATCAAATACTCAAATAAACCTAAAACGCTGTATAAAAAAATTAAACAAATAAAAAACAAACATACTGATGATTCAGCCCCACTTGCCTAATGCGCATGTGCTACTCGTAAACATTCTCCTGTGTTCAAGACAGACTGGCGACAATATTTGCTGCTAATAAGAGACATTTATTTCCTCGAATTTCATTAGAGGTATATTTCTCATTCAATTAATTCAGTACTCACTTCGCGGCAAGGCAAAAATACATAAAAAATCAAAATATTTTCGTTAAAAATGGAAACATAAAACACCAAGTACGGTTAAAAAATTAAAAATTTTTGCTATCAAAATTACAGTTTCTACGCAAAAATAAGCAATTCGACTACCAGGCAAGAAGACAGATTTTTTGGTGCGCAAAACTAAACGTTTCCTTTTGATCCTACTCGCCCAAAAAGACACTGAATATATTTCCTGGTTTAGATGAACTTCAGTCAGAAACGTTTGATTCCTACTCAACTTTTTGAACTATTTTTTATGACGGTACGTTTAAGTTCACTGTTTCTAAGTGGAACAGACACGTTGTGTAACATAATGCAAATTTAAGAGTCACAATTGAAGAAATGAAATCCGGTGTTGGGATACTGTTTATCAATGGATATATTTCGAGTTCTCTGTAGAAGATTACATAGAGAAAACAGTTGACACTGTCGGCTCATTGCTGGCTCTATGCGAACGTACCATTTCATCGCGTG
The DNA here is from genome assembly GCA_000611955.2 of Stegodyphus mimosarum. Classification (NCBI taxonomy): domain Eukaryota; kingdom Metazoa; phylum Arthropoda; class Arachnida; order Araneae; family Eresidae; genus Stegodyphus; species Stegodyphus mimosarum. The sequence goes on from KK121306.1 coordinate 641,083, forward strand.
TGTACTAACATATATTTTTTCGATAATAATAACTTAGATGTGGAAGATAAATATGCAGAACTGCGTCCCCTAAATCACACACTGACTGAAAACTATTTACGGCGTGTTTCCATAGAGGTATTTTAGCGGTATTTATAGTTTTCACGGAGTTATTTATAGTTTCTACAGAGTATTATAGTTTCTGCAGAGGATTTTAGATATTTAGCTACAGCTAAATCTATGCGTGAACAGTTTGGACGCGTTGGGTGCGATCATTGTCTCAGAAGGTGTTGCTTATTTAACACAGTTTCACGCGGCCGGTATACAAAATTAAACACAAGAGCAATTGGACTGTATATTTTTCACTTTTATTTAATTACACTTATTCTAGTAATGCGAAAATTATTACAACATAGCGAGCCATTCCACACGGCTGTCACAAGAACGAAGTTCTATTCAGCACTAGTTTAGTTGCCACACGCAACAAGTATAAAAGAGAAACATTCCAAAACGATAAATTACAGATTAATTACCTTACAAACTTCCGGTTGTAGCGGAGCGATGAGCCATCAAATAAAAACCAAACGATCTTATTTTATAAGCTCGCAATAGTCACATGAACAGAAGGAACCCATTAAAATCTGGTTTTAAAATATGGTCTAGATGTTCAACTCTCGTATATGTCATATGGTATGAACCATATCAAGTTAAAAATACTAAACGATTGCTGCTATTTTAGAAATGGGTGAAGATCTAGTGGTGAAATTCACGATATTCCTTAAAGTATCATATTTTTGACAACCTTTTCACTTGTCTTAAACTGGTAGAGAAACTAAAAGCTACAAGTATAAAAGGCACAAGTAAATAGAAAATTTAATTGGAATAATTAGCCGTTATAATTAACTATTAAAAAACCGAATATAGAAATGTCTTCAAGTCACACAATATGATTTGAAAGCAAAGGGGAGGGTGGAAGAAACATGTTACTACATTGGAATGAAACAGCCGAAATTATCCATTGCTGATGGAATGACAAATAATGTTATAATAATGTTTCTCTAATACTGTGGATGCATCTGCAGTGGCAACTACTAATAGATTTTCAGCAAAAAGAGACCGTATCACTATGCAGCAGCCAAGAATGGATAAAGTTTATAAGTGTATGGGTGGAGTTCATAGACTTGATCAGAACGCGAACAAGTGTAGGGTGTTGATTAGAGGAAAGAAATGGTTCTTTTATTTAATGACATACTTTTCCCACCAGGCCATAAATAAGGGCAAAGCAACTACACATAATTTCTACAGGAGTTAATCACCTGTATTTACTCAATTTTAGAAGAAGAATTGCATGATTCTGTTTAGAATCTTTTGGAAAACATCGAGAACCGAACAAACAAGATGTGCTCAGTGCCATTCGAAATTAATAACTTGTTATGAAAAATGTAATGTTGGATTACATGTAAAATTCTTCAAGGTTTTCCGTAGTTTAATAACTTAAATGAACTAATATATATAGCTCAGAGCAGCTCAATACTGGGAATCTGCTTTTCGAAATTTTACGGACTTTTTTTTTGCTCTGCTTTGTTTAAATTAACTCAATAAAACACAAAATATTCACTTGTTATTCAAACTTTCCAATTTTTAGAACCTTCGGTGTAAATGGTTAAAAATTCTTCTCTCCCCTGCGCTCCAAAGAAATATTCTAAATTAATAGTTCTTACCTACTAATACGTTATAACACATTGATAAACGCCACTTGTCTGATAGATATTACAGAAGGTTTTTGGTTACGACCACCACACAAAGTCCGTAGTTTTCCTCATGCAGTTCGTCGAGACTTCATTTGAAAGATCTGTAAGTGGCCGGGACATATCGTGTGCCAAAAAAGAAATGAAAGTCTAACAAATGCAACAATTCTTTTCAAGTTTAAATCAGTTTCCCAGGGTCAAATTAAACAAAATTTGGAGTTAATGAAAAATTCTCACACGCAAAGCAGAGGTTGCTAGAAATTCACTTGGTGAAGCAAATGCCTGCTGTAAAGGAAATCTTAAGTTCTAATACTCACCCGATCCTAAGTTCTTACAAATGTCGTGTTTATGTATTTAGGAGAAAGCATGATCATTATAGAATAATAAAGACAAAAGTAAATATTTTCTCGAACATTTAACTTAATAAAGTTAAAAAAAAGAATACGTTAAGATAAATTTTGTTACAAAAGATATATAACACTTATAATTTACTTTAATAAATCTGTAAGAACTTTAAAATAATATAATGAAAGCATATTTAGTATTTACGTGCAGAATCGAGTATTACTATAAATCTTAAGCTGAATAAATGAAGTGCACCCTTTTCAATTACTTTTCTTTCGAAATACCGAGACAATCTTCTATTTTATTGACAAAATGCAACTTACTTCCATTTAGTAGAGTATCAGAAGTGTTATGCCATTAGACATCAACACGAAGTCCATTAAAATTTATTACTCTATTAGACTCCTACTTAATGAATGTCGCGTCGGCAATTATTCTTAAACAGACACGCAAACTTCGTGCTGGGATTTCGTTCATCGAGATGTCAAACCTTCCTCATTCTGTCTCATAATCGAAAATCTGAGCGTCTGAAAAATTACCATAGTCCTCAACATTAAAAGCTTTGCGTGTTTTCCAGTAGTTTAACATACGTTGCGGCTTAGTATTGTGTCTAATTGCATTTCTCAAATCCCATGGTAGTGGTCACTAATATTTCGCTTAAAATTCCTAATGAAATGTTCACACATCAATTTTACTCAAATTAATACAAACGTTGTGACACGTCCATTCGTAGATAACCTTTACAGTTGTATTTATGTGACTAAATATGCGACACGAATGCTAAAACAAGTGATTTCAGAAGTGGAATGTGGAATTGATATAATAGTAATTTGGATTACCTCCAGTATTTTTGTTTGCTAGTTATATGCTTCAATGCATGTACTTTTTAAAATACTGATTTCGTTCTTGAAAAGATCATCTTCCAGATTCTTCAGTAATTTTCCGGCCCACTCTTTTGTATTCATTTTAAAATATGTATTCCGTTAAAGAGATACGTTACCTATTTATGAAACGTTTCAGACTTTCTGGAAATCATATTATGCCTACGTGATTTAAATTTGCAGATTTATTTCTAAAATATCATCACAATTTGCCCTAACTTCAATTCAGTAAGAGGTTTCGTAAATTGAGCAACCTGGTTGCATTCATGCTTAAGAAGTTCGTTCAATCCAAATAGAAAATGGTAAGAAAAATAAATATGTTGCTAATACATGAAGAATGCAGATTTTCTAAAATTACCAAGCGAATGTCATTTTTAATATATAAGTATTCTGAAGCCTCTACTTTCCCTTTTTTTATACGTCTTGCTCTGAAATTCAGCAGTTAATCTCGCAATTAAAAATATTTATTCATGTTTTTTTTTAAATATACCGAAAAATAAATTCCGCTCATCTTCTAAAATTTTATCTTCTAAAATCTTATAATAAAGAAATGCAAATAAAGAAAGAAATTCAATATCTATTTACTTTCACAAATTACCGTAAAATCTTCAATAAAGTTTTGCTTTTACTCAACAAAAGTGAAGAACTGAATCTACTGTTGCTGGGAAAATGATACAAATTAGTTTTTCTTGGTGTCTATGTAAATATTCGCATTTCTAAAAATTCAAATGTACTGATGAAATCTACTCAAAGTTTCTCACATTTGCAAAATTTATATATGCTTAAACTCATTAGGTCGTTGTTTATATTAAAATGAAATACCATAAAGTGTTTATATTAAAATGAAAGGCGAATTATGTCAAGCTTTTTTAATTACTAAACGCAGAATTTTTAAATTAGTTATGGAACTTCAACTAGTTAAATTTTAATTTTACTTCCATTATTTTTAAGCTTCTTCGCTATAACATAAAATCACGCAGATGTTGTTTTAGGTTTTGAAGTGAAATTACATCACTTGTGTCCTGTGAATGCGGTGTATGGAAAAGAAGCTAAAATTAGCATTGGTGAATAGTAATCTGGAAAATCAAAGCTTTTTATGCTGGATTACTCTCTCACAATGCAAAACATTTGCGTTGAAATTATTACGACATTTTATATTTGTCTTGTCTGACTTGAAGCTGCAAGTTGCCATAACAAACACCAATTATCGTGGTATTACATGTATAACATATAATCAAGAAACAATGGTCAATATTCATCCCAGCCTTCCACCCAGGACTCAATAGCCATTCTTGTAATAATGTTACGTAGTGGTTTATTTTCTATCACATTTTTCTTAACAGCATTTATTTCTTCAGTGACCTTTGCTGCTGCTCTGGAATCTTTTTGAATGATGCTTTGCATTGTCTTAATAAAACAATCCCTTTCTGACGATGGCATACGAAAATATTATATTGCGGTAGACTGCAAATATAAGTTCTTGGATGTTTATAGGCATTATGACGTGACACTGAACGATGTCTGATATTTTTAATGTTAACAGCTATAATTGGCTGACAGCATTTAACGGCTTTCCAAAAATCAAATAATAATAGTACTAAATAATAAACAGATTGGTGAACATTGTTCACAACTAATGGCGAACGCAGTTCTAAGAAATGTGGGGGACCATATTTATAGTAGAGACACTATGTTAGATTTATTAATATAAAATAATACGGATTTCGGGGCAAGGAAGAAGAAAAGGTAACGAAAAGTACAGATCTCGTAGAATATCATAGAGTTAACACAAGAAATGAAGATTTCCACGTGAATGACAATAGACTTTTAAGTATTAGAAAGCAGTGTCGGCTTTCACACTCCAGGAAACGTTGTGTATGTTTATCATGTTTTCCTTCGGAAACGCTGCCATATTCTGATATTCAAGGAAGGCATTTGTATTGTTTCCATATTTGTAATTCACCAAGAGCATCCCAAAAGTGTTTGTTGGTATTGAGGTTTTGAAGAGCATGCAGACAGTATCCTGTAGATAATAAATAACCTTCCTCTCGATAGGGTTCCATGTATATGAACCAACAGGGCAGTTTATAGGGTTATCTTGAATAGAAAATGACGTTGTCAAGAAATACAATAGAGAATTCAAGGGAATGCAATCCACAAGATTTCAATCACAAAAACTTAAATGCATTCTTTATCATAGCTGCTCTGCTCACGGAAGTATATTTCGAATTTATGGTAGGTAGTAAATATCTTTTTTTCTTTACACTTTTTTTAGAGAGATGGTGAATGTTCTATAACAGCGCATTGTTGGCTAGTCTGCCTGTACATGCAGGCATACTAACTGTGATAAAGGGTAAATGGCAGTTGTCAAGCAGTGTATCATAACGTAAAGTGTGCCGCCAAATTCATATAAGAGTAGATAATAATTATGCAAGAAGATATAATTATACAAGAAGATAATAATTATGTATTATTCATGCAAGAAGCAGTGTAATTTCGATAGCAAATACAGGTTTGTAGTTAGCAAATACAGGTTAGTAGTTTGTTAGATCTCTGGCCCAACTTGTCAGTCACTGGGATAGTGAGTCACAAAAACGTGCGAAGGGGTTGAAACCCTTTTATTTGTACTTTTAGAATTACAACTGCGTCTGCTCGACGCTCACAAACTGCGCCAACTCGGCGGTTGAACTAAAAGTAAGGTAAAACTGAAAATAAGAAACTAGATGAACAAATGTCAAACACTACCGACGAGGCTCTGAGATTTTAACTAACCGCGTTTTTAATTATCGCTGATATTCAGCAAGATTACTGATTTAACAGTTGAAATCTAGCACTTCTGCAAAGCTAGGCACACAGGCCGATACGCACCGATCTAAATTCTACTACGAAAAATCTCCAGCTTAGGTTCAAAGCAAGACTTTTACACGCTCGTTTCGTCTACTATTTAACTCAACTAGCTTCCGCTAAATTTGAATAAACTGCGCGTGCTACTACAATTTACATACTCTGGCACGGGCTTTTCTAGGGGAAAAATGAAGGCCAAACAGGAAAGGAATATGAACTTAAAGTAAATGTTAGTTAAAATAAATATAAACCCTAGAAGTTTAAAGTTTAAATTTTTTTATTGTTTCATAAAGTATGCAGTTCAAGAGTATGTACGCAATACCGCATCAGGTAAATCAGCCTCCAACTGCTTTGGTAACACATATGAATTCTTTTATTGAAATTTTCCGTGACATTTTTGCACACATGTGGCTGAATTTCGTTAATCCAAACCTCAATTTCCTCCTTCAAGGCATGGTTGCTAGCGAACTTTTTGGTATAAACCTTTAAAAAAATCTCAAAGGAAAACGAACAATGGCTTTAAATCACATGATATGGGCGGTGAATTCTGATCACCAAAACGAAACATTACACGACCAGGAAATGACCCATGGCAGTAATTGAATACTTCTCTTATTGAACGCATGTGACACCGTCTTGTTGATACCACGTACCTTCCACATCCATAGCTTGTAATTTAATCACAAAAAACTGAATTATCATGTCACGATAGCGAGTACCATTAACTTTTATTGCCTGACTAAGCGTATTTTCGAAGAAGAATAGTCCGATGATGCCTCCAACCTAAATTCTCACCAAACAGTGATACACCGTGAATGCATTCGTTTCTCAACAATCACTCGTTGATGTTCTGAGCTCTAAATGTGACAATTTTGTCTTTTAACCAAGCCATCAAGAGGAAAATGAACCTGATCTCTGAAGGTGATATTGTTCGAAAACTCAGTATCCACTTTTTGTTGTTCCATTGTAGAGACATTAGGTATTTTGGAAGCAGGAGATGTGAAAAATGAGCAACGCCTTCGCTGGGACTCGAACCACGGACCTCTAGAATATGCGCCTAGCGTGCTGAAACACGACGAAGGCATGCGACAAAGGTGGGAGAAATGTCTTATACCATGACTCATTCAATGACTCAATGAATTCAGTAGACTTCAGTTCTTGAGTCAATTGAACTCAAGAACTTGAGTTAAATGAACATAAGAATATGTTGTATAGAGCATCTTGAAATGTCCAATTCTTAATCATAGGACGAAATGATGTCCTTAGACTCTCATCAAAACTCTCACGAACTGCTTCTATGTTTTGCATTCAACAAATTGTTAAATGATGAACAAATGTGCTTAAGATCACAAATTGATCCAGTCTTCTTAACTGCTTTAATTAGTCTCTTCACAAATAATGAAGATTAATCGTTATTCTGACCATATCTGCAATGAAAAATTGAAAACTCTATTACCCTTATTATTTTAAAAATATTGCTCAACAATGAAAACACATTGTTCTTTCATGTACAGTTCCATTTTTAATAACCCTGAACAGTCAGCTATCACGCTTTTCTTGTTCTGGGTCCAGTGCAATACAAATCAAATGAAAATTAAGTTCAGTAAAGGTGTGCAAAATATGACTGTTATAGCATTTAAAAGTTTACATATTCGTAAAAGGATTAAAATTTAACCTATATTGGGCAACTCTCAAAACTTTCCGAGAAAATGTGGCACTTTAGGTGCATCAATAATATGAAGTAGTAACACATACAAAACAACTTCAGACATTGTTTGGTTTTATTATGTTAGAGGCTGCACTATTAATGTGTCAACGGTCCAATACACTACTAAATTTTACAAAAATATTGGGTTTCTATTATTCTCTGGCAGCGCTTGGAATTTTTTATCAATACATGTTTTCTACCGTAACGGAGGAACTCTTTATTATTTTCAGCGAACAGCTTTGCCTGATGTTATTTCTGAGTACTACCTGACCTAAATAACCTATAGTAACGGATCTTCCAAATTTTAAATTTTCTGCTCTTCCTCAGAACAAAACTTGGAAATTTTCCGTGCTGCAATGAGAGCTGTTTAAAAGCAGCTAAAAAGGGGCAAGTACAACCTTCTTTTCCAGGTAAAATAAACTTGCATGTCAAATAAACGCACCCCATTTTTGTATTTATTGTGCGTGTCACACAAAATGGAACACCAGTTTTCTTCCCGTTTCCTCTCATCCTGCGTTCTACTTTGTTTTTCCCTTTTGTTTGTTCAAGATTTGTCAGCAAACAGACTGCACGATTATCATTCCATCTTACTGAAGCTATTTTGTTTGCGTCATCAAATAGTGCATCAAAAGAGCTTCTCTCCATTCTACTCAGTGTTTTCAAAGACAAAAGTGAATATTTTGCTATTAGATTATCTGTGCAGTTCGAGTTGCATAAATTAATTTTTCTTTCAAGCGAACAAGTTATAGATTAAATGTGGAAAAAACGTCCAGGTATATCTTGCGAAATTTCGGGTTTCCCGCTATCGAAAGTGAGCATTTCGCAACGAGCTGAGAAAAAGATTCCTTGCATTTTTCTTGAGCTCCTTGATAAGGAAAAATATTGAAGAGGTGTTATTTGTAAGATGCTAGCACCCATAATTTTTATCCGAATTTTACGGGTTTATTCCTCATGAATGTCTTAAAACTGTGCCTACCAAAATAACGGGCCATTATTTCATGGATTGTTAAATTTTCTCAAAACACTTCAAATTGTTTCAAGGCCATATCTAATTTTTCAGACAGTGGTCCAGTAACGGTCATCTTTAACGATTTTGGAATTCTCATTCAAATGAACACAGCATTTGATATCACTGTATAGATTTCTGGACATAGTCTGACTCACTAAAATTGTGCCAGTGTTGGAGGGCATTTCTTAATACATTTTACCCCGTGGTTAAATATTGTGGGGTTTCCTTCATTTTTCATAACGAATTTATTTTAACTTTGATACCTTTCCTGAACTCCTCAACTTCTCCTCACATTTTCAGTATTTAAATTAGTGAATCTCTGAGTTTAATCAGAGTGTGTTTTTCCCAGCCAGCGCATGTTTCGTTTCTATCTCGCTTTTACGCTAGTAAACCTCTTGGTCATTTAGGATTTTCGCCATTCCTGTTAGGTTTTTATGAGTCAACCTGTTAGGTGTAACCTAACGCGCTAATCTAGTACTATTTTATTTTTAGATTCTGATTTGAATTATATTCTACGTTTCAGTTTAACCGCAAATTGACGGTGCCATTGTAAAACACAAAGATCGTGCCTCTCTGTTAATCATTTGAATGAAATAAAGAGTTATATTTCACCCTTCTTCTTTGCTGGTAATTTATTCACGCCTGTGCAAGAATTCGCCAAGTCCACTGTAGAATCTCATTTAGTTAATGTAGGATAACAGAGACAGATCTTACAAGCTACGCGCGAATTTTTCCGAACTCATGGGAGACAACGCCACTGCAGTTGAGCTAGCCCCATCAAATTGCAAACATCAAATTGCAACAACGTATTGGAAGGTGTCGGCTACTTCGTTGAAACAATGCGGGCCTACACGAAACCCGCAGTAACATTCGACGGAAGAACGTCGGTCACTGGCTTCCTAGAAAATTTAGAAAATCATTTTTTACTTTATCCCGTTCCCGAAGTCCAGAAGGTTACGATAGCAACGACCGCCTTGAGAGGACAGCCATTAAGATGATTTAAAGGCATCGGGAAATTTCGTCTGGGGGAGATAGGCAGCCCCAGATATACGTTCGAAAATTTTAAAGCTGCTCTGGTAAAATCGTTCCCCGTGGTCAAAGATAAAGCTAGGCTTCAGGCCGAATTGTACGACAAGTACCAATATAAAATTGAAGAACTGCCAAACTTCACTTTACGCCAGGTCCAAGCTGCTAATTTGTTATATGGTAAAAAGCCCGATGCAGAGTTAATTCAAATTATCTTGCCTCGACTACTGCCGCAAGTTCCGGATTATATTGAAGTGAGAAACCCCAGCGCTCGAGAACAATTTTTTGAGATGGCGGTGAAATTTGAGAGTAGGAGGGTAGCAGAAAATACGCATACGAGAAATTTTGGCCAAAGGCCAAACGGACAGTTTTCTAGGCCGTATGCAAAGCAACCAAAGAAATCCAATATCGGGAATAAATTGCAAGATAAGAAGATAGGTGATCGCCAAAATAGGCCACAAGATTCTAGAAAGGAGGCAGTTAAGGAGTTAAAGTAGGACGGACGGGCGGCTGAAAGGAAGGCAGAATCACCCCACTCAAATAAAAATCTCTCAAGAAGTACAGTTGAACACAGTGATAATAAAGAATTTTTCCCTACCTGTTATACACATTCGACTAAATAAGGTATCAACAGAGGCCTTAGTGGACACAGGGACGCAACTAAATTTCCTGTCAGAACATTCTTTCGAAGCAATTTTAAAAATTATAGGATATTTAAAATTCAAACTACTAAAATTATTGCAGCGCAGGGCAAATATTGTTCATGCATACCTAAAGCGACGCTTAAAGTGAAGATAATGAACAATGTGAAAAAATCTGTGTTTTTTGCAGCTCGAAATTCACAAGCTTCGGTAATTTTAGGGATCCAGTTCTTAAAAAAAGCAGGAGCACAATTTAATTTTCAGGAAGAGTCGCTGCAACTGCATATGAAGCCGCTGAAAGGGGGAACTGTGAAACCGCCCGACTTGAACCTGGAACATGTGAAAACTGAAGACAGAAGAAAATTACAAGAGCTGGTAAGAAATTCTTCTCATTTGTTTTCTGATACACCTGGCTTCACCCGGACTGCGCATCATGAAATTAATTCAAAAAGTGAGATGCTTGTGAAAACCAGACCCTACTCCTATGACCGCTTAAAGGAAACGAATATTGAGAAGTGTATTCAGCACATGCTCAAAAATAAAATTATCAAACCTATAAGTAGTCCTTATGCTAGCCCACTTGCAGAATAAAAAATTATTTGATCTGCCTCCCCCAAATTTTAAAGTCTCGAGGCAAGCGATCGACTCAGAAAATAAAACAGTTAAACTAAGTATGACGTTTATCCCCTGCCTATCACCCGAGAAGTAACACGAAACATTAGGTCAACCAAGTACATGACCAAGTTAGATCTCACCTCATAGTACTTTCAGACAGCTATAAAACCCGTGGATTGGCAAAAACAGCATCCATCACGAAAATCAGGCACTTATGACTTTCTTAAAATGCCTTTCGTCTTATTTAGAGCCCCGACGACTTTCCAGCGAAATATGGACATTATATTTAGATCTTTCCTTGATAAATCGATATTTATTGATCTCGACGACGTCATCATCTCAAGCAAAAATATTGAGGAACACGTAAAAGATTTAAATCAAGTCTTTACATTATGAAGAGACTCAGGCCTAAAAATAAATGCTAGTAAGTGTAAATTCGCGGTAGAAGAACTCGTATATTTGGGCTATAAGATTTCAAAATAGAGAATTGAATCTGAAGACTTAACTGAAATAAAGAATTACCCAATACGGCGAAAAAACTCTTCTTTCTTAGGCATGTGTTCTTACAATAGAACATTTATAAAAGACTTTGTACAGATAGCCGAACCCTGTTACAATTGAAAAGAAAGATTTTCGTGGACATATGAGGCTAACAGCGCGTTTGAGAGACTGACAAGTACATTAATTCAAGCTCCAGTTTTAAAATTCACGGAGGGGGACGAAAATTTTGAAATTTCGCCTAATGTTTGGAATTTTGCTATAGGTGTGGTTTTGGCGTAGAATCGAGCCCGTGGCGTATTTTTCAAAAACTTTAAATCGAACACAGCGCAACTACACGGCAACCGAAAGAGGAACTTTACTTTTAGCGGCGCAGAAGTTTAGAGTTTATTTTGGTAAGGCATCGATAGTCGTGTATTCAGATCACTCCGCTGTAAGACGACTATACTCCGGCAAAAATTTGTCGTAACGATTGATAAGATGGCCATTAAAATTGCAGAAATTTAGGTTGATAATTAAACACACACCGGGAAAGAAGAATAGTGCAGCAGACGCTTTAACCCGAATACAGTTAGACGAAGAAGGAAGAGAAAAAAATTGCTCCATATTAACATCAGAAGTATTAGATTCCCTGGAAAACATTATTGCAGAATTAAAATCTGATTGAGAGTATAGGCATATTTATGCATACTTGCAAGACACGGATAATTTTGAATATCCGGATATAGTGGTCATAAGGAATAAGGCCATATGTAGCAAACTATGAAATAATCGACTATCTATTATTTTATACTAAAACAGCAAATGAAAATAACGCAATAAAGCCAATCATTTCAGCTGGGTTGCGACTTAGTATTTTAGAGGAATTACATGATGCAGCTACTGCTGATCATCTAGGCATTCGGAAAACAGTGCGAAGAGTGCGCGAGGCGTTTTTTTTCCGCAACTTCAAAGAAAGGTAACGGATTATATCACGCCCTGCCATACATGCCAGATGTAAATTACAGCTCGGCCGGGTATCTAAATAGTATAAGAGCTACTTTTCCAAATGAAATAATTAAGATAGATTTATTGGGCCTGTTTTCAAAAAGTGAAAGCAATAGAAATAAATATTTATTACTTCTAGTGGTTCATTTCTCAAAGTCGTTAGAAACAGTTCAGCTTATAACATCCTTGGCGGAAATTGTAGCAGATTGGTTTCTAAATAAATACATTCTAAAATATGGTGCACCATTTAGGGTAATATCCGATAACGGCTTCCCAATTTATTAAGCTATATGCAGGACTTGGCATCCGCCACCTAAATATGGTTCCTTACAAACCGCAGTCAAATATTGCCGAGTTCGTGAACAGGAACATAGTTAAAATAATATGGAGCTATGTAAAAACGCATCACGGACACTGGGATGATTGTGTAAATGAATTAGTGTATGACCTCAGAACGGCCAAAGCCCAATACCACAGGAAAGATTCATTGTGAATTATTTTTGGTAAGGAAAATAATTACCTCCTTAGACAAACTGTTCTCTGTCCGGGAAAAGGAAGCAGAATTTAAACTAAATGGTATTCAGAAGTTATATAACGATGCAATAAAAAATTCAGACATAGCCAGAGAAAAACAACAACTATATTATAATATGAAAAGAAGAGACTTTAAAATAGGCGACAAAGTTTTGAAAAGGAAACATGGGTTGTCTCACGCCCCATTAGATAAAGTACCGAAATTTTACCCCAGATTTGAAGGTTTTTACCGCATTGAGCGTATATGTGGTTCAGTTTTATATTTAAGAGGAAGTAAAGAAGGCAATATCACTGCCAATGTTGATCAAGTTAAAAACTATAATAATCGTAATGAGATGCATATTCTTAAAGATATTTTACAGGAAGTATCAAACACGGGTGAAAAGCCTTCAACTTCAAAAATGGTTCTGCCAGGAACAAAAAAGAAGGAATCCAAAGCCAGATGAAAAAGAAAATTCCTGAGGAACTGTGAAGTTCCCACGAATAACTAGCCAAAAAGTCTCCGGCCAATCCGGGGAGATTCTTCGGCCATAGCCGGCAAGCGTCCAGCTCAGGCAGAAGTGGATCAACGCCAAGAGAAAGTGGCTTGGGACAAGGGAATGAAAAGAAAGCACCGTCAAAGAGGACCAATGGGAATGGGTAGCCCCGGCAGAGAATCCGAATCAGACATTTGAACAAAGTTCTTTCCTGGAAAGACTTTGTAAACAAAAGAATGACGGAATCTGCCAAGCAAAAGATAAGTCAAAATTATTCTATTTAAAATTATTTTAAAGCTAGTACGAAGTTGCTTGAAAATATTTATTTCAGTTTTGCCTCGGGAAGAGCACAATGTTTATTTAACTAAGCAAGAAGGTAATAATTTTATATTTAGCAAGAAGCTTAAAATTTTGTATTATGCAAGCAATTTAGAAATTTTTGGTATAAAGCAAGTAGCTGTAAATTTTCTATGAAGCAAGAAACTTTAGCAAATAATCTTGGCGTATTTAGAACGAAATGTTAACTTTGGTCGCAGAAACTGTTGTAGGAAAATGTTTCTATGTTATCAAGAAAACGAACTTCGTTACTAAAAAAAATTTTAGAAATTTGTTGCATGTAATTAATTTGAGGTTATTTTCAGCTGAGTAAAGTAAGAAATTATTTATTTAAAAAAGTTTGCATTCTTTTCACTAGCGCTAGAACCTCAAGCTGAGATTTGATTGTAGGATGTCCGTATAGTTCTAGTTGGTCTAATTCTAACAACTAGATATGGTACGCATTTTACACTGGTGTGCAAAACTTAAGCAACAGGAGGGTTTTTTGACATAACTCCACGAGAAATCAACTGAGAGTCATGAAATGCAGAAATGAAGGAGAGTATTATGTACGTAAAGGATTACGAAAGCATCGAAGCTGAAAAAGGAATACAATGTATTAGGTATGGAATCAAACAAAAACAAGCTTTATTGAACGCATAGTATCGTGACTCATGATTGTCTATCCAAGAGAAAGAACAACAAGCAGATGTTCCTTAATATGAGATATGCCCTCCCGTCCTTGCAATGGTTGCTTCGCACCGTCTCCGCATACTCAGAACCAGCTGGTGCAACATTTCTTGCGGTAGGAGTGCCCATTCCTCAATCAGCATCTATTTCAGTAGTTGGGTGTTCTCTGGAGGATGTAAGCGTGCTGCAATGAATCTCCCCAAAGCATCCCACACATGTTCGATGGGATTTAAATCTGGGGAGTACACTGGCCAATCCATTCGAGTGATATCTTCACTTTCCAGTAACTCCTCATCAGCAAGAGTCCGATGTGGCCGTGCATTGTCATCTATAAAAATTAAGTCTGGGCCAATGGCACCTCGGAACAGACGTACACGGGGAAGGAGTATCTCCTCACAATAGCGATCTCCGGTTACAGACCCTCTGTCGAAAACGTGGAGCTCAGTTCTCCCGTTCAGCATAATGCCTCCCCAGACAAGAACTCCAGGACTACCGTTACGATGTCTTTCCTTGAGGTTACTGGGATAAAACCGGGTCTCGACCTCTCTCCAAATCAAAACGCGTTGCGAATCGCTTTTGGTACTGAACTCACTCTCATCTATAAAGAGGAAACGACTCCATTGATCAGTTGTCCAGTTTTTGTGCTCTCTGCACCGCTGTAAACGGGGGCGTTGGTGGCCAACTTTCAACGGAAGGCAGCGTTCAGGACGGCGGGCGAATAGGCCCTCTTTTTGAAGGCGTCTTACCACAGTAAACCGCGACACTTGTCGCCCCGTTGCTGTACAGAGTTGCTGAGCAATGGCGCTTGCTGACTGCTGTCGGCCTCTTTTCGCTTGCAGGACGATATCGGTCATTCCCTGCAGATGTCGACCTCGGACGGCCACCACCAACCTTTCTAACAGCTGTACCTGTGGTTTGGAGCAGGAGCTTTCCAAGCGCGCGAAACGACACTTTTGTTGATTCCGAACTCTGCAGCTACTCTGGTGACAGTACGCTCCTTCTCCAGCTTTCCGATTATTGTTCCATGTGTGAAGGCGTCCAGGTGATTTCTTCTAGCCATATTTCACAACTGACTCCTTGGCATTTGCAAAGAATATGTTGAATTGCGTCTCCGTCCTTGCTTTCATTCTACTGTTGAATTGACATCACGCGTTTTGTGTATGCTCACGTCGCCTCTGACGTTTCCTTCCTGATATTTGCACACGTATGACGTTTCTACTGACTTACGTACTCATTGTACTGATCTCCAGACCTCCTTTTCTGGAATTTCATCGTTATCTGCTAAAGTTTTACATTGTTGCTTAAGTTTTGCCCACCAGTGTACGTAAAGCACGCTCGCATTTACAGTACGCAATGCTGGAGGGCAAGGGGGAGTCTAAATGTGGGTACAAAGATTGAAATGTGTAAATGTAAAAATATGTAAATGTACTCCAATGTAGGAAAGTTTGAACTGCTTAAAAATGTCGGAGAATAATGGCATAGTAATCTATGATAAAGAAGAGTACTAAATTATTTTCCTTCAAGATACCTGGAAGGAGACAAGACAAGAATTTCTAAAGTATATATTGTAATTATGTGTCACATTTAGCATCTGTAAAACCATAAATTTAGTCCAGATATAATTTAAGACTGTAAAGGTTGACTGAAATTTAGACTTTAAATTTAAATATATTATCCAGGCGTTTAAAGCCTTTCTATGTGGTAGTAAAATTCAGGCAAGGGAAAACGTACGATTTCTCTTAATTTGCATAACAAATTTATTTTGAGTTTGATACCTTTTCTGAATTTCTCAACTTTCCCTAACATTTTCTCGTCAGGATATAAATTTAAAGTTAAGAGAATTGAGTATTTAAACGGGTAAGTCTCTGAGTTTATTAAGAGCGTGTTTACCGCAGCCAGCCCACGTTTCCCTGCTGTCTCGCTGTTACGCCAGTAAGCCTCTTGGCCATTTCGGATTTTCATCATGCCTGATAGGTTTTTGTGAGTCAACCTGTTAGGCGTAACTTAACGTACTAAACCAGCAGTACTTTATTTTAGATTTTGATTTGAATTATATTCTACGTTTGAGTTTCACAGCATGTTGATAGTGCCTTGTAAAACACAAAGATAGTGAATTAAATAAAGGGTTATTTTTCACCCTTCTTCCGTGCTGGTAATTTTTTCGTGCCTGTGCCAGAATTCGCCTGGTTTATTATAGGATCTAAATTAGTTTATGGGGAATAACAGAGATAGATCTTACAGCATGATATCCACTGGGAAGCAAGACATCTAGGAATTTCTTGAATTCACTTTCAGTGGCATTATATATCAAGTATTTCTCCTGCCTTCTTCGCATGCCTTCGTGGTATAGTGGTCAGCAGGCTCGGCGCGCACTCGAGAGTTTCGTGGTTCGAGTTCCGGGGACGGCATTGCTCCTTTTCCCCATCTCCTGCTTCTAAAAAACCTAATGACTCTACAAGTGGCACCCGAACAAAAAAAAGTTGGTGGATGATGATTCTCCACCATAATGAATTGGCGATTGTGTCTCAAAGCCCCAATCGCCCTTTAAAAAGGGGGAGTATATAAGATATTTCTTCCGCCTTCTTCGCATGCCTTCGTGGTGTAGTGGTCAGCATGCTCGGCAAGTATTCGAGAGGACCGTGGTTCGAGTCCCGGCGACGGCATTGCTCATTTTCCCCATCTCCTGCTTCCAAATAACCTAATGACTTTACAATTAAAAGAATGATTATTTGCTTGTTTTGTATACAGGTTAGTCTTTACAATTGTATGTGATATGTCTTCAGTCATCATGTGAAAAAGTTCAACTGAAGGTTTTTCCGGAAACCCTGCTTACAACGTTTTTATGGCCTTGAAATGGAATACAGCTTAGTGAAAGTATGAAGGGTAGTTCGCATTTTTTCCACTTAGAGTCTGATACTTCAGTATTAGGTTATTGGCAGTTTTTGATAAAATTTTTGTAATTTCTGTGATATCTCCTCTTTCAGAATCGACACACGGTACTGGTATGTTACAATCTGTGACATGTCATCTATCTGTTCTTCGTCACTAACTGAATCAGGCTCAGGGAGAATAATAACCATTGCAGGTTATTTATTTCTAACACATGAGGAAGTACATGTGCAGTTCTATAGAAAGGTTTCATCTCAGGTCACCACTTTGAATACCCACAAGGAAACTCCTAGAATTCACGGTCAAAACGAAGCTTTACAGGCTAATTCTTATTTAGAATGTGTATTTATTTTACACAAAAGTAACACCAGCTTATACTATTTCGAAGGAAACTTTATAGAGACATTTGGATTTTTTTTAAACACGAGACATGAAAAAATCTGCAGTGCCCTTACCGGGCCTCGAACCTCGGACCTCTCGATACGATTTGAGTGTGCTGACTACTACACCACGAACGCATGCTGAGAAGGCGGGAGAAATACCTTATATACTCCCTTTTTTGAAGGGCGACAATGGGAATTAGAGGACACTATCGCCAAATTCTGGGGGTGGAGAATCATTATTCGTCTCCTTTGTTAGTTCGGGCGCCACTGTAGTGTAAGGTTTATCTTAAGTTTATTAATAGTTATGATTCTTTCCTATTTATTCTAATTTCAGCTTACAGTTTTCTGCCAGAATGTAATTTCAAAAACACAGTGAATGCAAATGAGTAAGAGTACTATTTAAGTCGTTGCTTCATCACCTCTACAGAGAGAGTCTGATTTTCCTGACTAGCGCGCGTTTGCCATTTGGCTACGTTCTCTCTTAGCTATTCCGCTCGGCTATACTTTAAGCCCTTGCTTGGCTTCGCCAATTTAATTAATATTTAAGGGCCAATTACTTAGTATTCTCTTAACTTCGGCCATATCTTTCAGATAGCTTTAGTTAAGCTTAGTTTAGTTTAAACTAATTATTATTTAAGTTCAAGCTTAAGTGGAGGCTTTGTGTATACCCCGAGTTAGGAGTTGATTGTATTTATTCTAAGAAATAAAGGGTACTTAACCCTTCCTAAGTCTTATGTGTTTTTTCACACGCTTAAGCGACTATTCGCTTGTTATTGTTCATGAGGTTCTAAGATAGAACATTGGAATTAAATAAGTAAAACCCCACAAGATATTAGGTAATTTAAATGTTGAAAAACGTGAAAAATGAACAATGCCCTCGCTCGAACCTCGGACCTCTCGAATATGTGCCGAGTATGCTTTCAATTACACCACGAAGGCATGCTAAGAAGGTGGGAAAAATACCTTGTAGTCTTTGAAATTTTCTACGTATAACTTCCATATTTAGTACAAAAGAGATTCTACTAATATTGAAGCTGATATGCTAACGAGAAATCATATTTGTCAATATTTAAATTTGCAAGTTAATTTATTATCATTAGAAGAAACAAAAGAACATCAAATTTTAGATAATTTATGTAATCCTGAATGTAAGAAAAATAATGATGTGTTAACTATTAAAAAACGAGGAGTCTATGCAATTTTAATCCCAGTATCTCTACGTAATAAATTAATTGAAAGTGCGCATCTTTTGGGCATATTGGTGTGTTCCCAATGCTAAATTTGTTATTGCCTCAATACTATTGGCCAGGCATTGTTAAAAACGTTAGAAATTACTGTAAACATTGTGAAGTATGTTAGTTTTAATGAGAAAACCAAACAAAAAAAGATTAGAGTTAGTACAATCTTTACCATCCGTTAGTGAACCTTTTGAAATATTACCTTGTGATACTTTTGGTGGTCTAAATTATTATAATTCTGCAAAAAAAGTATATTCATATTATTATTGATCATGCCACTCGTTATACATGGGCTTTTGCTTCTAAAAGTGTAATTACAGACACTTACATGAATTTTTCAAGACAAATTTTTCAAATTCAAGTACCAAAGAAAATTTCAAGTGATAGAAATACTGCTTTTAACTCTTCAAAATTTAAGCACTTTTTAAGGAATCATAATGTAAAACAATTATTAACTACTATTAATAGGCCTCAAACTAATGGTAATGTAGAACGAGTTAATCAAACAATTATAACTATACTAAATTGTAAATTAAATTCTTATCAAGGTAATATTGCATGGACAAAATTAATACCTCAGGTTACTGAAGAATATAATAACACTCCAAATTTGAAACAAAATTCCCACCATCCTGTGTAATGTACGGAAAATTGCCTTATGATTCCTTACTTCAAAATCAAGAAGTATATTCACCAATAGAAGAAGATAGAAAAATTTTTCAAAAAAAGTTCTTATGATTATCATAATGTAAATAAAGAAAGATATGATACCCATTATAAATCCAGTAATTTTAAAGTAAGTGATTTAGTAATGTATGAAGAGTTTCAATATCCTAATACTCGTAAACTTTCTCCTCCTTTTTCAGGTCCTTACAAATTTTTAAAACAATATTCTGAAATTACTTTTGAAATTGATAAACCCAATTCTCTCACTAAAAAGAAGTCAGAAATTGTTCATTCAAGAATATAATGCGGACTGAGAAAAACATTATTACACATTGTTATTCCAAACTCTGTTTTTAATGTATGTTTACTGTTATTCTATTTACAAAATCTTTATTATTCATTTTTTTATCTGAATGAGTCGATTATTTAGGTATAATGGAACACTTTAAGAATACATTAAAGCGATCTGATTAATTTATGAATTTTTCCTTTAATGCTAATTCATTTAAGTCTAAAATAATATGACTTAAATATTTAATTCACAGATATTTGTACAACTATGCGTTTAAAAACGAAATGGTCTAAAAATCGCGCTTGCAAAGTATATTCTTGTCCGAGGAGTAAAAATAACAAACAAAGAGTATTTCTTAAAAATTCTTCATTCATTTTCGTTTGAATGAACCTGAGAACTTATATTCGAATTTAAATATAAACAACGCAATTCGTTTTCCCTAATAAATTCAGTTGTCTTATATTTATCCTTTCTGAGCTGCTTATGTTCAATATTTTCGTCTGAACTCAAATAGTCGTCTCTATATGTGAATCATGAATTCTCAAAATTACTTTCGTGTGATCTTGCATGTCTAGCTTAATGTAAAAAAAATTATAGATGCTGCTGAGGAGAACGGGAAACATGTTAGAAAATCCGAATTTAATTCCATTAGCTCCATTTGATCTGATGCTGTTTTACTAAATTTGGGATTCTTTTCTTCTGTTGCCTATCTCAGAAAAAATACGTTCCTCAATTATTAGTTAAATTATAAACTCTCTTTTTTAAAGCCTTGGGAATTTGCTTACGATACGCCGTCTGTAAGTAGGGTAACAGCCTCTTCACACGTGTGTGTGTGTGTGTGCAAATGTAAGGACATACATTCTTAAATACAGCTGCTTTCTTGAGATATTTTTTAGAGTCTCAGATGCTGTTTCAATACATGCAAAAGGAAATGTATTCTTCAGTCGACTTTCGCTCTTTCTGTTAAAGTGCGAAGAAAGTATTTCTAATATTATACATAAAAATTCAAATTTTGACCCACTTTTGAGAAATTTTAAGCAAGATTGGTATAAAGCAAGATATTCGAAAGATCAAAAGAAATCTCAGAAAAGACAGTGAATACTACAAAGAGAATTTTATGTAAAGAAATTTAGTTTCGTTTCATCTTTTTATTTAAACTCTTTCCTTCCTGCCTTACTTTAGTACTCCCAGATTTACCTTACAAACGCTTATGCGTACTCCAGAGAAATGAAGATAAAAGAAAAAGCGGGTTTTTTCTGTTATAAATAGAGAAACGTTCTCCGTTTAAAAAGATAATCAGTACATAAAGTAAATTTATTTTAATAAAGCGATCACCAAAGAGGAAATTATAATTAGCATGACGCTAAAAATTAGTAGTATTCTTTCCATAACATAAATCTACTGCATACTTTGTTTAGACTTACTGCATAAAAAATACCATATGTATGATAATAATAGCATATATGAATAGTTACGTAGACGCTGCATGAAAAAGTGCATGTAAGGTTAACAAGCTCTTTTTTACTGAAGCAAATTACATGATATAATAGTACTAATTCAATGCAACGCAAGCAGAATTTACACATATTTACGGAAGTGACCATAGAGGGGACATGGCACTAGCCAAGCGGAAAGGTAAGTATAGATTATAATACTGAAATTACACTAAGGAAAACGAAAAGCTGTGTTCTACTTTGTTTTTCGTTAGTTATATGTTTTGGTTTGCACATTTCGCATTATTATTGGCTAAAGAAACATAAGTTTTATTTTTACCATTTATTAAGCACATATACCATTAACATTGTTTAAGAATCATATGACACTGATTACTTTTGAAATGGAAGAGTTCAGAAAAATATGTAATATGTAATTATAAGCATATACCTATTTTTGAAAATGAAGAGGGAAAACTATATTAAAAAGGGTACTTAGGAGACCAACACAGTTTAACGCAGCAACACAAATACTATCCTTACTTACGTATATATATATACATATATCTTTTACTTATATATATATATATAAATATATCTTTTACTTATAAATAAGGATAGTATTTATGTATATATTAAATACGTATATATTGAAAATTTACTTAGTATTAAAGATGAAGACGTTGATGTTGGAAATCTTTCCTTCAAATAGGCAGTCGTAGACAGTACTTCTGCCTTCAGTAAGCACTCGAGTTACCTGACGAAAAAGCAAGGGTAAGAAGAATTAGATTACGTTGCAGAGACATTAGGTTATTTAGAAAAAGGAGACATGAAAAGTGAGCAACGCCTTCCCCGGGAATCGAAACCACGGACCTCTCGGTTACGCGTCGAGCGTGCTGACCACTACACCACGAAGGCATGCGAAGAAGGTGGAAGAAAAACCTAACAATATTACCGAATTATTTCAGAAAAATTAAATTAATTTATTTCTTAACAGAAGTCATAAATCGACTTATGACTATTAATTGATATTTTTTACCCAATAGCATATGTACCATGTTTTGGTTTTCAAATCATACTACTACTTAAAAGACTTCAATTTCCTTTTTTGCCATTATGATGGTACATGCATTAACGCAAGTTGTAAAAACCATATGATAGCCATTAATTTTGTAATGGCGCATTTTAAAAAAATTCATCATAAGAATTGTCCCTTATTTACACTCATGTCCATAAATTAAGGATAATTCGGAATCACGCGGAAATTGCACTCTAAAATAAATATATCACCTGTAAAATCACTACACATAGCTTCAAGAATCATATGCAAATTTCACGAAGTAACCAGATGAAACCGATGGTACGTCACAATAACGAGCGTGTAAGAGAGGAATATATAAGGGATACAGGCAAAGAAGTAAAATTTTTCGCAGGCGCTTTATAAGCATTTCAGTCCAATAACCGAATAGTTATGACACAAAGGACGCATTTGGATGATTTTTTACGTGGTAGAATTATCGGCCGTCTGGAATGTGGGCGTACCCAACTGGAAGTATCAGACGAACTTGGAATTGCCCAGACTGTCATCTTCAGGCTTTGGCAACGATTCCAAGATGATGGTAATGTGAGTAGACGTTACAGCACATGTCGCCCCAGAGTTACAACGCCGAATGAGGACCGGTATTTGGCAGTTACTGCCAAAAGAAACAGGCGAAGCACAGCCTAAGACCTGTCTCGTGAGCTCTGTTCAGCCACTGGTGCGACAATTTCAAGGCAGACCGTGTACAGACGCTTAGGGCAGATTGTTCTATATACTCGTAGACCTGTCAGATGCGTTCCACTTATTGCAACTCACTGTCGCCTGCGGTTAGCCTGGAGTAGAGAGCATGCATTGTGGACACCGCAACAGTGGGCTTGTGTGATGTTTTCCGACGAGTCCAGGTTTAACTTGCAGTCTGATTCTTGCCGGACTTTCATATGGAGAGCTCGAGGTACCCGTTACCACCAAGAAAACATCATTGAACGACACCGTTACGGTGATGCAGGAGTGCTCGTTTGGGGGAGGAAATTATTCTGGGTTCCAGAACTGACCTGCATGTTCAAATTGGAACCATGACAAGCCAAATCTATCGAGACGTCATTCTGCAACAACATGTACGTTTGTGTCGGGGCGCCATGGGCGCACAATTTGTGTTTATGGATGACAACGCCCGTCCTCACCGTGCAAACATCGTAAACGAATGCCTTCAATCGGAGGATATCACCCGTATGGACTGGCCAGCATTCTCACCGGACTTGAATCCAGTAGAGCACGTATGGGACATGCTTGGCCGACGAGTTGCAGCCCGTCAACCTCCTCCTACATGTCTACCGGAACTTCGGAGAGCATTGCTTTTTGAGTGGTGTAATATCCCCCAAGATCAGATCGATAATTTGATACTCAGCTTACCTAGGAGTTGTACGGACTGTATTGCATTGTCTGGGAGACATACAATGTATTAACACTCATACCAACCATGTAATATTGTTTTTTGTAAATAGGTGTTTTTTGTAATTTGCTCCAGGGAGTAAAAATCGCTAATTTTTTTAATAATATCAAACATATAGCATCTTTTTTTGCTCTTTACCTTTTGTTTAATAAATAAGCTTTACAATAAATCGAATTTGTTTTGCTTCTAACTCTTCCTTTGCCTGATTTTGCATTATCCTTAATTTATGGACATGAGTGTAGAAGAGTAAACGGAATGATTTAATTACATAGAAAATAATGGGGATATTAGTAATTAAGTTTAGAATTTTATCTTTTTTGTTACTTATAATTAATTCAGTGTTCCTTTTTCGACTATTTGTTTTGCAATAGACAGTAGTCTTATTAATCTTACAGTTTTCACTTCGTTTAACAGTTTTCAAAAATGTTTCATTTTTACGGCTAGAATTGAGCCGTGTACTTTATTTTGATTCAGCTCATTGTTCTCTCAGAAACTATGACTCAGAAACCAATAGTTACGTACATGTCTCAGAACGGAACATGAAATGGTTGAGTGGAAATATAACACTTCATTTTGCTTTTATTTTACTTGATTTTTTACTCGGCAAATTTAATTATTCCTTTGATTTTTTACCTTTACTCTTTTGGAAATAATGTGAATTTGCTTACTGAATTTTTAAAGTTTCTTCTCTTATATATATATATATTATATAT
>KK121306.1:665595-680199 GCA_000611955.2 Stegodyphus mimosarum
ATATATGTATTTATGTAAAAGTAATTGAATTAAATTTAATTTTTTATTTTAAATATGAATTTCAGCAGTATATTCAATTAGTATTCAAATCTACTGCACTTATTTGTCAATGAAAAGTTCTCAATCGGAGTTCACTTAATCTCCTTATCGTTATTACATAGTTTTATTTCCCTCAGTATTTATTTTCAGTGTCTTTATTTTTTCTAAGTATTACTGCAAGGACATTTAATTCTTTATGAAAAAAACATTTTCCTTCCACCCTCCTTATTTATTAAGATTTTTCATTACTTTCACAAACTGATTCCGTTTTCACATTTGATTCTTTTTTGCTTATTATTTGTTTTTTCAATTTTCTATAGCAGTTTATTTCTTACATATAATTTACCATCTTCTGTTTCAATTCCTCTATTTCACTTTGAAAAGACTTATCCAAAAAAAGCGGTCAAATTATACATTTTCTTTAAAATACTTTATAATTAAGCTGTAAATCTATTTATAGGATCATCAGCATCTGATTGTATTAACAATGTATCCAGTGATGGGGTTCAAATCTGTCCACACATTTCTCTTTAGTTGATTAGTAGATCGATTAGGATGAAGCCAGCGATACGACACATATTTTTGGCTTTGGGAAGTATGCCTGCAGGAATAAATTTTAATGAATAGGGGCTTTTATTAACACCACACAAAACGCAAAATTTCTATGTAGACAATCCGGAATTAGTAACAGAACTGGCAATAACTGCTGGGCTTGACTTTAGTCATTCGAAAACTTGGGAGCACTCTCTCGGTTTGTAAGCCGAGACTTTCGTTAAAAGTCACTTATTTATCACTATTCTGATTAACTAAATATGATCTTATAGTTTTTTGTAGAATCATTTTAGCAGTTTCTCAACATTTTTAAAAACGCAGCCGCGGAGATAACATCTGTGAGCACTAGTTGTTTGACTCGTGTTCAGATTCCAACAGACAGGTTATCTATATGGCATACTTGTTGTTGCCCTTGTATGTAACAGGAAGATCAGTCACTTTCCTTTATAAATCCTTTACAAAGGTATATCAGGTGCTTCTTTACATTTGTAAATATTCAGAGGCATATATAAATAGCTAAAAATATTAACTGTCGAACTTAATTCGAATCCCAGCTAATAGATTGGCTGCATAGAATTTGCGAAGTTTTCCTTCTATATAATGTAAATACGATTCAGTTTCCTTAGAAAGTCCTTTGCGAAAGCATCCCTTTCCCTGGGCTTTGTTGGTTATTTTTATGAATTAATAGCGTTATTCCTAGATGGCGCTTCTGACAATCTGACATCATAGATTTCATTTTTGATTTGGTGTAGAAAAAATGAAAATAAGAACCTGATGATGTTACCACTAATAATTCTTATTACTGAATGCTATATTACTTGCGTTAATCCTTTTCAGACAGTTTATCCACAGTGGAAACCATAACTGATTGAGCAAACTTTAAGACTGTAGCTAAATTAAAGTTAGTTTTGTTAGTTAGATCTTTACTTGAACTGTGAAGCGATTGTTCACTGAGTTCAACTGTATCAATAAGAAGGCATTCCGAAGAGTGAAAAGATCCTTTTATTTAGCTCAAGGAAATATTCATAGTGGACGTTCCTGATACTTACAAAACTAAGCCAGTACTTTTGGCTGTAATTAAAAAAAGAATATAAAATAAGCCTAAGTTAAATAATCAGCCGAAGTTTCACAAAGTATATTAACGAGAGCTGGCTGTTAGCCCTACGGCCGACGTAGACCAATCGGCAATTAATGTGCACAGCCGTAAAATAGCAAGCTTAAATATCAGCGAAACAACTGACCGAAAGGCAGAGCACGCTGTGCCTTCGTAGTGTAATTGGAAGCATACCCGATGCGTATTCGAGAGATCCAGGGTTCTTGTTCCGGCGAAAGTACTGCTCATTTTTCACCTCTTCTGATTCGAAAAATACCTGATGACACTACAAGGCAAATGAAGAACTCAGAACTTCCGAATCAGCAAGTGTTCATTTTGTGTGTCATATGCTTTTATCACACCACAAGCTATTGTGGAAATGTCCATAGTACGCATCTCGATTAGCAATCATGTTCTATCATCAGGCTGCTGCCATTGCGCTAGTCAATCTATTAAAAAGAAAACGAGCGTCTAGGAACCTCTTATGTAATTGCAGAGTTCAACAAGCGCTGCGATCTAATTAGATTTCTTTCGACAAAAGTTCTTGTTCTAATTCATGTTTTTTCACTTTCTTTTTTAGAAAGAATTTTCAGATTTTCTCGGTTGAATAGACCAAAAAAAATCCACACTGCAGATAAGAAAAGAATAAAAAGTTTCCCCTGTAAAAAGGAGCTTAAAACCTCGAGGGGTACGGGATAGGAACAGGGAATTATTTAACATCGGTTGACATTGGGGAAACTTCCGTTGAAACACGCACTTTATTTAAAGGCCAAAAGGATAAAGAAAGATAATACGAATGGGTAAGAACAATGCACTGTGACTGTTTTGAAAAAATAACAAAATTTAATTTAGATATGAAATACTTAGATTAGAATTTCACTCTCTAGGCTTCCTCTTCTAAGCTGTTGCGGAAATCTGTAAAATAGCCATCTTTGCGCAAATATAAGCACTTCTGCAAAGAATAAAAAGTGTAATTTGTTAAATTAAGGGTCAGTATTCTAGGGTTTCATTTAGTTTTACTGATTTTTAATTTTAGTCTTTTCAGTCACTTTTTATTCCCCTCGCATATACTCGCCAGCATGTAAATTAGCTAGGGTGAACGAGTATATTTAAACTAATGCAGCGAAAAGTTTAGTCAGAGCGTGGTTTCGCTAATGTGAGCGCACGTTGTTGTTTCTTCCAGCTGTTAACTGAAATATCGGCTTCGCATTCGTGCCTTCGAATTATTATCCTGCCGGTGTAGGTTATGAGTCAACCTGTTATATTAAACTGAATTGTGTAGTCTTGCACGAATTTTTACCTTCCAATTTAGTGTTACGTGATCTTTAAATTTCGTACCGCAAATGGTCGGTGATTGTAAACACGTAAGTCCATGCCGTCTGTAAAATACTGTGTTAAATAAAAGGGTCTTTTATGCCCTTCTCCTGTTGTGTTCATCTTCAAGGCTTTGTGAGAAGTCGCAAGAATTAACACTTGAGTAGATCTACTTACGAAAAGAGATAGCGAAACGATACGATAGAAAAAAGAACTAGATCTCACAGTGGTAGACAAAATGTGATATGCCCATGGATCCGTTGAATGAAAAGGTTTCATTTCTGTCGTAACTAAAACACTTTTAATCTTATGTAATGTTTGGTTGATAACTGTGAATATTTTAATATAATATCTTTCACATTCAAGCAGCTTCTTCAACTATGTATAAATTTCAACACCCTTTTTTGAATTTCTAATGCTATGAAATACTTTGATTTAATTTGAATGAAACCTTACTCTTTCATAAAAGCATAAATAACTTAAGAACTTGAATGCATCTCTTAATAATACACTGATCAAGAGCACCTAAGAGAGCATTTTTAGAAAATACTGTATTTCCTTTCGTATTCCCCTCCCCCTCGGATTTTCATCTCTAGGCTCTGAAAATTTTTTAAATATTCGCATAACTTCCCCTTCCCTCTATTGTACATAGTTTCCCCTTTGAATGCTAGTTTATTGGTAAATTACATTCCCTTGATTATTTTTATTTTTTAATATATTCAATTTGTTTTTGCGTGGTATTCAATTTGCATTTGTATGAATTCAGTTTGCATTTGTATTTGTACTAGCATTTTATTCATTTTATTTTCC
The DNA here is from genome assembly GCA_000611955.2 of Stegodyphus mimosarum. Lineage (NCBI taxonomy): Eukaryota > Metazoa > Arthropoda > Arachnida > Araneae > Eresidae > Stegodyphus > Stegodyphus mimosarum. The sequence goes on from KK121306.1 coordinate 669,404, forward strand.
CTTGCATTTATTATTTGAAACGTATTTTGTGCAGATTCTTCGTTACGTTCCCGGACGTGGCAGGTATTCTCCCCCTCAAAAAACTTTCCATACATGTGATTTCACCTTTTTTTTTTAATTACGTTCCAGCTCATTGTAGCCTTATCTACTGCTGATGCTTTCGATCTTTTGAAATCCTGGTCTTTTTTTGGTTCCATTCTCGTTGATTCCTCCGATGTTCCTCTTCGAAAATGTGGTCAAGACTCAACCATGTGAGGTGAGTTTGGGACTTTACGAGGTAATTGAGCCGAACACGCCACGTTCTTTTCGAGGTGTTCTGTCAATTACCATGAGATATCGGCTCAGTATTCGTCAGATATTGCAGTGTTAATATTACTATGTGTATTCTCTGAAATGCACAAATGTAAAGAAATAATTGTGCTAGTAACCAATACTCAGACGCCATCTTCATTTAGTTGCATCTGAAAAAGGTGATCGTGAAAGTAAAAGGCGTCTAAAAAATTGAAAGCGCTTCTTCTAAAATAAAATCCAAATTAACCAACACTGTTACTTTATATAACGGATATGACAGTTATGTTATAACGTATATGACAGTTAAAAAACATAGTTTATGTATACGTATATGTTAACGTATATGACAATTAGAAAACATTGTTTGCGTTCCGGTATGAGATTTTAATCTGTGAAAACATTCTTTTAGTATTAAAAATGACAATTAACGATATAACACATTAGTTATGACTGATGTGTTTATCCATGCCCATTTTTCTTAACTAAATTGCTCTCATAATTTTCCTCTCTTTTTTTTCGGACGATCAAATCCGTCAAGAAAGGGGGGAATAAGGTATATAAGTACCGGAGGTTACATGAAATTATTAGGTGTTATTAACATAAAAACAGTTGTCTTCACTCAATTGCTGAATCGTCAATTGTGATTTTTGATATTAAAAAGAGTTCCTCACAAATCAAAGTCTCATAACTGAAAATAAACTGTTTTCGCTATCATATACGCGAATCTCCCGAAGTTAATTGACTTGGATTTTATTTTACCAGAAATGCTTTCAAGGATTCAATGCTATTGTCTTTCTCATATGCAACTAAATGAAAGACAACCGTGATGCAGCTTGCGACTGAATTGTAGCTGAAGAATGCCGTTGCGTTGCATCGCTGATAATGCTTCTGCTGAAATAAATAAATGTCAGTGCTGTGTTTTCTTACACTTACTTTTACTAGAAGTTTCATTCTTTTCCATATTATTATAGTATACGTTATAATAAATTAGGCCAGTTTAATGCAGCTGTTTTTCAGTGCTCTCCTTTTGGTAGTAAGAAAAAGAAGAAAAAGTGGTTATTTTATCGTAGTATCAGTTATAAAGTATTTCTCACACCTTCTTAGCATTCCTTCGTGGTGTAGCGGTCAGCACGCTCGGCGTGTATTCGAGAGGTCCGTGGATCGCGTCCCGGCGAGGGCTTTGCTCATTTTTCCCGTCTCCTGCTTCTAAAGAAATCCTAATTTCTCTATACATTTTTAAGCTGCCTCCGTTCCGTTTCACGGATTTGTTCTGGCTCTAATAAACCACTTAGTTAATTTGTCTAAACTTATCTAGATTGTTACAGCATGTGTATTTTTGAAATATTTCCAGAATAGGGGTATGTACAGGGCCCGATTAAGACAATCCGAGGCCCTAGAAATAATCATCTTTCAGAGGTCCTTGTTTTATGCCACAAAAAAGTTAGTGAGATTTTCTAGGATGGTTCTGAGGTTCCTAAATTCTGGTGCCCCAGACTTGTATGTAATCTTTAATAATCAGCCTTAGCAAGTATATTGGGAATCTTCTCAAGAGATGTGGCTATACCGCATTTTTAACCATCCTTTCTTAAACATAAAACTTTCTGTAATATCAATGAGATTACAATTTTTATAACAACGTTTTTTGTTCGGCGCTTTGTGCTGCTAAAATCAAAACCTCATCTTCAGACGTTTTCAGTCTACATAAAAGGTAGCGGAGTTCTTGTTCTTTCCTTAACCTTTTTTAAAGAGGAATTGTATATAGACAGGACAACAACAACAACAGGAGATTAAATAGAAACACAAAAACTTTTACATGGACAGATCGAGCTCTCCTAGTTATATTATCTAATGTCCATAAAAAATATTTCTTTTAGAAAATGCAAATGAAATAAAATATAAACGCTAACTATGTTTTAACGCTCAGACCATAAGAGAAAAATTTATTGTACTTTTTTCCCCTAATAAGTATCTTATTTAATCAAATTTAGGCTATGGAATGTTTTAAATTTTAATTTATCTCAATCATTTAAATATAAACTCACTCGGAATATAGCTTGATGACGTCTAAAATATTTAATAAATAACACAATTACATTTGGCGTATATCATAAGCTGACACAAAATAAATTTCAAAATGCGTGATATAAACAAAGAAAGTTTCCGAAACGTTTCAAATTTGCTTAAAAAATAAAGGATTATAATAAACCTTAGAATTTGAATACATACATTTTTCTATACAAGTTTTTATAAAGCTTTTTCAGTTCATAATAAATATGTCGACATACCTAAAGATAGAAATACGGAAGATCGCAAGTAAATAATGTGCGAAATTTCTGTTCATTTCTGTAGATTAAAAGTAATTAAAGCTGTCTTGGAAATATAGAAACCTGGGTCATGTTATGTTGACAAAAGGTATATCTTTACATTTTACGTCAATATGAGCTTCAGTTTTGTGTACTTTCAGAATGTTTTAAATTCAATATATTTTAAGAAATCATTAATAGCGTTATCATTTATTTATTCACGTTTCTAGCGTAGGGGCATTAATACATTGTATTTGCTAACACAACTTGCTTAGAAAATTCGCGAAATAGTTCAGTGGAAGACTAGCTACAGAAAATAATGATCTTTTAATTTGCGAAGTAAAAGATTTCTTCTAAACAAACGCCGTGATCCTCATTTCACTTCTAAGATTGAGTTAGGACCAACAAAAAGGAAAATAATTACAATAGTTAAATCACCAAATATATAACTGTAGAGCTTTCGAAAGCATTGCAGTTCCCCTACACAATACTTGTTTGTTTAGATCGGAGGTTCTCAACCGGTGGTAAGCAAGAGAGAAATAAGTGTTATGCTAAACGAAGAAAGTATTTTTCAATATTAAATTCAAAATTAAATACTTCAACATCCTGCTAAAGGTTTTTTCTCTAACACTCGTAAATTTATTCGATCTGAGCTTTGTTCAAGGATATAACAAAATATAGATATAACAAAATGTGTCATAAATGATTTTTTAAAGGAATAATAGAAATGGATGTTGTATATAATAGGAGAAAAAATAAGTACCTACAAAAAGATAATAGTATCTCATTAACTCTTTGAGCGTTGATCGATTTATTGGAATGTCTACACTTTATGCCGCTACCATTTCTGGTCTCATATCGTTCTATTTTCAGTTAGAAGCATTTTTTACGTCGATTAGCTGTCTTTAATATCATCGTTTGTTTCTGAAGGTCTCGCAATATATTGTGCATTTAAATATTTGTGAAAAAATAATAAAACAGACCTAGATTTTCAAAATGGAAAAATGGCTAGGACTGACTACGTGAAAAGTGACGATTCACAAGTGGGGAGTGCAGGACAATCTACTAGCACTAAGAACATTGAAAAAGAAACAAAAATTGTTTATAGAAAATATAATAAAAGTTCATTTTATCATTTGGGTTTTATTGGAATGGAGATGAAATTGATCCTCAACCTCAATGTGTTGTTTGCGGTGAAATATTATTCAATCAAAGTATAAAACCATCGTTTCTTAAAAGACATGTTGAATCTAATCATGCCAATTTAAAGGATAAATCTGAAGACTATTTTAAGAGGAAATTATACGAGTTAAAAAATAGTAAACAATGAAAGGTTTTGCTACTATATTTTGTTGTTTATTATTTATTATAAAAAGCTTTGGAAGCTTTTTCACTTAGACCTAGTAAACCTAAAAATTCTTAGACCTAGTAAGCCTAAGAATTGCCAATACTGGGCAGGCTCGCACTATTGGAGATATTGTTTTAACGCACTATAAAGATACCGTTTTAACATTATTCAATGAAAAAGCGACTAATGAACTTAATAATATTCCGTTATCAAATTGTACAGCAAGTCATCGAATTCATGAATTGGCAAATTTTATAAAAAGCACAGTTATTCAAAAAATAAAACACGTGAACATTTCGCATTACAGTTGGATGAAAATACTAATATAACGAAATTTTTCAATTATTAGTTTGTATACTTTTCGATGAAGATAAATGAATTGCCGAAGATACTTATTTTGTGAATCTCTTCACGATAGAGTAACTGCAAATTAAATTTTCAAAGTTATTGACACTTTTATGCTTGAGAGTGATATTACTTGGAATAACTGCATTGCTGTATGCAGTGATGGAGCTCGGGCTTTAACAGAAAATCCTTCCGATGTTATTTCCCAAATGGAAAATTTGATGTGTACACCACATGACTTCCTTGTACGGAATATTAAATTATAGGCATTGTTTTTGCATTTCGTTTAAAGTTATTTCCTCGAATTTCATTAGGGATGTATTTCACATTCAATTAGTTCAGTTCGCACTTCGCAACAAGGCAAAAATACATAAAACCCCAAAATATATTTATCAAACTTTGAAAAATACAGAAAAATATAAAACACCAAATACGGATAAATCAAATAAAAAATTTTTTTCAATTACAATTAGAGTTTCTATGCAAAAACAAGCAATTTGTTCAGCGGGAAGGAAGGCAGACTTTTCGGTGCAAAAAACTGGAAATTTTTGCTCCCACTCGGTAAAAAGACACTGATGGTGCAGAAACTGACTTAATTCACTATTCTGCTAAGTTTCAATTGTAAATAAAATACGGCTGTTATGGTAAACAAATCTGATGTGTACACTACATGAATTCCTTGTACAGAATATTAAATTATACGCATTTTTTTCCTGCACTTCATTTAAACTTATTTCCTCGAATTTCATTAGAGATATATTTCTCATTCAATTAATTCAGTTCTCAGTTCGCGGAGGAGGCAAAAATACATAAAAATTCCAACTAACTTAATTAAAAATTGAGAGATATAGAAAAACATAAGATCAAATACAGTTAAAACAATTAAAAAAACAATTTTTACAATTGAAATTACACTTCCTCTCTAAAAACATGCAATTTGGCCCGCAGGCAAGAAGGAAGATTTTTCGGTGCACAAAACATAAAGTTTCATTTTGGTCTCACTCGGCCTAAAGACGCTTACGGTGCAGAAAAACTTAAATCACTGTTCTGCTAAGTTTCAAACGTAAGCAAATATGGTTGCTATGGTAACAAAAAAAAGAAATTAGGCTTAGCCACACTTGAACAACTATTAAATTGGTAATTTTACAATTTCTCTACAATTTAATTCTACAATCGTACTATCATTATTGGTAATTCTACAACTATTGCATACACATTAACTAAAGGCAAGAAAACCTTAAATGGAAGATAAGAACAACATAATTCAATCCTTTTTAAAGCAAAAAATGCATAATTTATTACATACATAAATAAAAAATTGAGCTCAGGTCAATGAGCCGAGTAAAAGGGTGGATATATATATATATATATACACTTCGGCTGCGGCAGATTGGAACCAAAAAGGGAGGTGCCCAACTACGTATTATAACAGTCCTATATAATAATTTCCAGGTTCTGAGGCTACTCGTTTTAGATTTATGCGAGATACATGCATATGTACGTACGTGCATACAGACGCCACGAAAAAAATCTCTTCTAAATCCATTTTAAATCAGTTTTATAATTCGTTTGGTGAAAACGAGTCATTTATTCTACCCTTAGTACAGATTTCACCCAAAAATATCGTTAAATTACATTCGATGGCGGTCAAATTGGATATTTTCGTTGAAATATATACCCGGAAACGTTCGCGATTACAATACTTCCTTTGCTTCGCACAGGGAAATAAAAAGTAGGACCTGAAACTAAATTTACTCACTACTCCATTCATCGTGAAGATTTAGTCTCCAAACCAATCCCTAGAAACCTGATAATCGTTTTGCTCTCAAAATATGAAAACCGATTAAAAGCCTAACTTTAAGAATACTTACGTTTTTATGTCAAGAGATGGGCAGTGAACATAAAACGCTTTTGTTACCTTCCGAAGAAAAGTTGTTATCCAGTGGTAAAATTTTAAATCGTCTTTTTGAACCTCGATCAGAAATTCAAACTTTCCTTTGTGATTAATTATTTGAATTGCAAAAATTTTTATTTAGGGAATTATGGTTGTCTCGGTTAGCATATTTAACTGATATTTTTGGAAAGTTAAATGGAATAAATTTAGAATTGGAACGACAAAATGTTAATTTGTTTACCATTAGAAATAAAATATATACAATTATAAAAAATCTCGAGCTAATAATGAAAGAATTGGATAAAAATATTTTAAGCTTTTCACCACTTTTAGAAAGTCTTCTAACGGAATATAATTTGAAAATAAAAGAAGAATTAGCATCCGACATTAAAAATTATTATTTTTATTAATAAATAGTTTCAACGTGTACATTCCCGAGGATTATGAAAAAGAAAATTGGATTAGAAATCCATTTTGCTCAAATGCACCTGAAAGTTTATCTCGCGAAGATAAAGAACAATTGACAGAATTTTCCTTTGATCGAACTTTAACTGAAGATTTCAAAAATAACACACTTGCAAACTTTTGGATGAACTGAAAAAAGAATTTAAAGGCATTTCAAGTAAAGCTATTAATTTTTTATTGCCTTTTTGCACAACCTACTTGTGTGAACAGGAATTTTCTTCACTGTTATATTTAAAAAAAATCTGATGTGTCCACGCAATGACTTGTACCTCATTTATGCGGAATATTAAATTGTACACATTTTGCATTTTATTTAAACTTATTGGCTTGAACTAAATCTACTTCGTCGATAGCGCATAAACCAGGACAGAATAAATGTACTCTTTAACATTCACTACATTTTTTTACTATAGCGACGCTCTGGCGCTACGTTCACTTAACAGCGTTGCATGTCATTCATTTTATAACTCAGAATGCACAAAAATTATGTATTTTATCTGACGAATTACCTAATCGTTGTTACATGTTCTATTCAAATACTGTAATAAATCTAAAACGACGTGTAAAAGAAATTAAACAAACAAAAAAAACCGTTTTTCACAGACGATTCAGTATTTCTCATTCAATTAATTCAGTTCTCACTTGGTGACAAGGCAAAAATACATAAAAACTCAAAATATCTATATTAAAAATTACGAAGTAAATCTTAAGCACTTATTTCCTCGAATAAATTCCAGAATGGATTAAGCATGATTTAATTCGCAATAATAAAAGAAGGCGTTATCTTTGTTGTTGCGAAGCTTAGTTTCTCTAGGTTGGCAACAAATCCACTATTCTGCTAAGTTTCAAATGTAAACAAATATGGCTACTATATTAATAACAATTAGGGTTAGCAGCACTTAAACAACTTTTACATTGCTGATAATTCCATAAATATTTCATGCACATTTACTAAAGGCATAAAAATCATAACCGTAAGATAGGAACAGCATAATTTAATCATTTTTAAAGCAAAAAAATCACACTTTACAAACATATAACAATAAAGAAACTGAGCTCACTGAGCCGAGTAACAGAGTGGATATATATAGAAAGAAAAGAGTAGAAGAACTAAGAGACCTTTCGGTCAAAAATTTTGCGCATTGAGCTGCAAAATTAAAATTAAAGGCAAACAAAGGGAGTAAAATTCTAAAAGCAATTGCCTAAAAGTAAATTAGGCATTCAAGTTCAAGCAAAAAGAGAAAAATTCTAAAGGCAATCTCCTAAAAGTAAATTTGATACTTACGTTCCAGAGTTTAAAAAACTTTAACAAAATTAATTACTCAAAAGGAAATTAACGCAAAAATACTAAAAACTAAATGTTGGTATTCAAGAAAATCAACATTTAAAAATTTTTATATATATAAAAAAATTTTATATTTTATATATATAAACACATATAAAGCACAATCAAAATTAAAATAAAACGCCAGAAAAATTACAAAGAATGGCAGTAAATGGCAATTTAGCCTACGTCGAGCTTTTAGCGGACTTGTCAAGGGAAAAGCGCATCAGCTCGTACATAGGTAAACTCCATTATGAGTTTCGTCAAACGACAATAATTGAGACAAAAGCGAAAAAACTTTAACAGATAAAAATAGATAGTAATCTACATAATACCGTAGGTCTCAATTCTTATCGTTTCTTTTCCCTACGCGCCTGCCATAAAATTTAAAACAAATAAAAGTACTACAGAGTAACCTTTACAAAAACTTGGTAAAGCTAATGTACAAATAAACAAAAGTAGCCAATTAGGCATGAGTCAAAAATTACATAATTTTAAGGGAGATCCCAATGAGATAGAAAAATTAGACTTAGTTAACCAAAACAAGAAATAAAACAAAATAAAATTCAAGTGTCTTGTTAGGACCTATTGCAGAACAAAGGGAAAGAAATTGAACATACCTGTACCCAAAGCAGCAGCTTAAAATTAAAAGCGTAAAAAACTGAAAAGTGGTTGCCAGAATAAGAATTCTAAAATAGGGAGCAACCAGAAAAGAATTTGAAAATCACCAATAAGGTGTAAGTTAGAAGGGGGGTTAAAACATCATTATGTGAACCAATGAGGCGCCACGGCCAGTGTGGACATCTGGACAGAAAGGTGGGGGTCGATCTTAGAAGGTCGAAGATGGAAGCTTTTTGAACAAAATGGCGTCCAGTGAAGTGCTGAGTCACGTAAATAATGTTTGAAGGTGAAGAACAAAATGACCGAACGAGCAAATGTTAAATCTGGCCTGAAAGCAGTGGAAATCGGAAAAAAGAAGGATTTGTTATAAAAAGTCGTTATTCTTCTTGCTAGAGGACTTACAATCGATCAGAAACGAAAAAGGCCTATAAATTAATAACAGAAATAGACAAGGCGAGAGATCAGTAATATTAAACTATAAATTTAACAATTTAACTGAAGTTTTGTTTATATCTAAGAGAGTACAAAGTAACAGTAAGAGGAACCTATGTTACATTTTTACATTAAATCATCTGAATTAGCCATCCATCATCTACCTTCCTTAAGGACTTCAGTAAAAAATTTCATTATCTAATCCAAATAATTTAAAATAAAAGGTAAATGCTAGCTTTTTTTAAGGAATTATTAATTACTGTTTGAGGAATAAGATTGTTGTGTAAAATTTTAATGAAATAGAGAATTTTGTCTTGAACGAGTTCAGTGCTATTACAGATTCTTTTAATTCTGATAGTATTGATGAGGACCCTTTTTAGTATTGATGACGACCCTTTTTGAAACGTTAGAATTCCAGTGAGTGAGTTTTAATGTTTGAAAATGGAAGTCTCTACGTTTATCATAAATTTTAATTTGATTGTAATTAAGAATATGAAGATCTAGGTAAACTACTTCATTTTGTAATGCATTAGTAGTATTACGTTTGAGGCAAGAAGGGTAAATATTAGCATTTTCAAGTTTGCAAAAGTTATTAAAGGCAATAGCATCATCTAGATAACGATAGATGTGTTGGAAATACTTATGTTTTTCGTCTTGTATAAAGCATTACATAAGTATGCGTCTAATAATTGTATAAGTATACGTCTAATAATAGATCTAATTGTATAAGTTACGTCTTGTATATAAATATACATATATTTATATACTTTTGATGCGGTCAATTGCAAGCAAAATAGAATGTGCTCCTCTATATGTTATAGCAGTCATATATGCAAAATTTCAACGTTCTGAGGCTACTCGTTTTTGATATATATTTGAGAAAAGGGCGCATAATTTAATATTCGGCACAAGGAAGTCATGTGGTGTACACATCAGACTTTTTTTAAATATTTCCGTTGAGAGTTTGGCAAATAATCATTGAAAAATGTAGTGGTGGTACTAACTTTTTCAATTTCTGTTTAGACGGTACGCATTAGTCAAAAGATAGAGAACCGCTGGTTTAGATGTCATAATATTCAGTTTTCGCCGTTGATTGAGAGCAATGTATTAGTGATAACTTCCATACATTTGTGAAAAATAATTAGGCTGCTCATTTCTGAGCGATGGTGTAAAATTAACATTAATTTTACGGTATCTGTACCTTTCATTCCTTTTGGAAAGGAAAGTAAGAATTGTCCTCTCTTAAAAAATTTATAGCTCATATGATCATTAAATGGAAATTGCACTTGAAGAAATTGATTACATTCCTATCTCTTCTACAAAATTTCCATCAAAATTATTAAACTTTGTTATGTAGTGATTTTTGGTTAGTTTAGAATTGTGGATTAATGTGTAGTTAATTGCAGTTATTTGTTAATTAATTATTGAGTGAGTAAATTATATGCATTAATTTATGCTTATTCTAAATTTTTCTTCACGAATTGTATTGCTTATGTTATGGAATCAATTATTTGTATGCGAGTTAAACAGAGTTCTCATTCTTACGTTACGCGTTGGACAGTATTTGCTTGCGGGAGAAGAAGACAATGGGAAATCGGTTGTTTCTGCGTAATATTTGAAATTTAAAAATACTTCCTTTTTATTCACATGGTTGAAATTTATACCTCTTAAAGAGAAAAAATTTACCCTTCTTATGAATCTACTTTCATGACTGTACGTCGCCCCGTTGGAGAATTATGCCCATTTAATTGCTAAAATTGTTGAATTTCGTGT
>KK121306.1:690929-760475 GCA_000611955.2 Stegodyphus mimosarum
CTGAAAGCAATTTTCCGACGCTTGATTTAAGAGTGGATATTAGGAGGTAGAGATACACATTGATGACTGAGAAAAGTTAGCCTTTACTGCCAAGCAATGACTTTGGAAGTTCAATGTGACACTATTTGAACTATGTAATGCACCGGCAACATTCGAACGCTTCATGGAGATCGTGTTGAGAGGTCATTCCTACGAAGCCTGTCTGATATACTTGGATTACATCATAACCATCGAGAAGAATTTTGAAGTAGATTTAGAAAAGATTAAGAATGTACTTCAGAAATTGTAGGAAGCGCGTCTCAGTTCAGTCACGCCAAATCGAAATTGTTCATGGACATGTCACCTTCAATGAAGGTGTATGAACGGATCCAAAAAAACTGTCAGCAGTTAAAGACTGGAGATACCTCGAAAATATCCGACAGCTGAGAATTTCCCTGGGTTTTGCACCTACTATAAGAGATTTCTGAAGGACGTTTCTTCCATTGCAAGATTTCTGAAGGACCTTTCTTCCATTAAAAGATTTCTTCACAAGCTAACAGAGCGCAAACAGAAGCTCTTGTGAGAAAACGAGTGTGAGGATGCAATTAACAACATGAAAGAAGCTTTAAAATCTACTCCAATCCTGACATATCCTTAGCTCCACAAATAATTTATTCTCAACATTGATGCGAGTAATGAGACTGTCGGTGGTGTTTTAGCACAAGAAATAAACGGCCAAGGAAGTGTCCTGGCATACTGGAGCAAGTGTCTATCTAAGCCGGAGAGGAATTATTGTGTTACCAGGAAAGACGTGATCGCTTGTTAAAGCCGCAGATAAAATTCCTGTTCAGAACAGTCATGTGTCCTTGAGCTGTCTTTTAAATTTCAAGTAACCCGAAGGCCAAATAGTCAGATGTATACAGAGACTTCAAGATTATGATATCAGTATACGTCATTGGAAGAGATCATCACATGTAAACGTGATGCCTTGTCTAGAAGACTCTCCCCAGAAAGCTTCCGATATTGTTATAGGGTCAAAGCAAAATACGAGCTACTTATTCCGGTCGCACGACAAGTTTTAACTTTTGAATCGGCTGATTGCGACCCATTGAGTGACGAAATTAGAAAACACCAGTCAGAAGACAATTAAACCCATATTTGGCTTAATAAATTAAACAGATTAAACCCATATTTAACTTAATAAATTAGACAGATTACAGATCATACTTGATTTAATGAATCTTCAAAGAGAAAACCTGCCTGGTAGGGCATTTCGATCTATATTCCTAAGACGAAAAAGCATTGGGCTGTCTGGGACTCACTCCATATTTAGAACAGCGTCTTCTACAGGAAGTTTGAATCGGATGATGGAAAAACATTCCGATGGCAGCTGATACTTCCAGCATCCCCAGTCGTTCTTAAAGAACTACACAACATGCCGACAGGAGGCCACTTCAGAGTAATGAAGACTTTGCACAGAGTTTGACAGTATTTCTACAAGAGTAATGCAAGGTCTAACGTGCAAAAGTGCTACCAAGCATACGATTTTTGCGGGTCGGAAAGACTTGAAGAAATGCAGCTTAAAAAAGTTGCAACGTTACGGTCTAGGACAGCCTTCTGAACTCTTTGCCTTTGAAATTCTTACGGTCTCTATTAAGAATTGCTGATGGCAAGGAATATATCCACGTTACCATTGATTACTTCGCAATGTGACCTGAAGCGTATAACTATACCTGATTAAAAGGCTCTCACACTAGCAGAAGTAATGATACAGCATTGGATTTCGAGGTTTGGAGTGCCTCTTCTGTCACATTCCTATCAAGTAAGGAATTTTACCAAGGCTGTAATTAAAGAATTCGCCAAGTTACTCAGCATCGGCAAAACCCAAACCCCACCTTTACATCCCCAGTCAGATGGCATAATAGAGAAGTTCAATCGAACCATTCTTCTTCTTCAAGCTCTAGCTTATGGTTTGCAAAAATCAACAGAAGTTACTATTCTTCTTACTGGCCTATCGTAATGCGAGTAAAATAGTAAATCGGAAAGTCGTAGACTGGTTAAACTTGGCGACCATTTGGCGTTATTTCGGTGAGATTCCTGTAGTTAATTGATACTCTAACTGAATAACATTAATCGATCCCTGTATGTAACTGTAACTGCACCAGTCCTTACATATAACTTTAACCGAATGTTTAACCGAAATGTTTCTTGTAATTTCGAGAAGTGGAAGGTGTTAGAGATTTCTCTGAGGGGGGAGGTGAACACTGCGTAAAACCGCAGAGTATATTCTGTCAGTTGTTAATTTCAAAGCTAAATCCGGAGTACTGAGATATTCAACAGAGCTTCGCCGTTTAGCTGCGCTTTTCATTGGGTTGTGTTTAACGTTTTTAGCACTATGAAGGGTAACTACTGATTGTGCTCTATGATACTGAGAAGAACTATAAGAATAATTTTGTGGAAAGTTCCAGAACTATGAAGTGTTTCTATTATTAAAATCAATTTTATCAAGCTATCATCGGTTATGTTTGCATTGTTATGTATTACATACTTAGCTATTTCAGTTGTTAATTTAAATATCTTAATTGTAATGATTTAACTTAATTCTGCTATCAGACATGAAGGTTATTAATTTGTTTTTATTTTGTAGTTGATTTTAAGTTTCTTTGCCTTGTTGAAAAAGTAATTGTTGTCATTTAATTTTTGTGACAGTTTTGGTTAACTCTGATTTTAAGTTGCTTGAGTAATTAATTTTTTCTTTTCCTTTTGGCAGTTTGGTTAACTATTTAATTTTTTTTTGTTTAGTTAATACTTATTCTTAACTTGTTTGCTTAGTGTTTAATCTTTTGTTAAGTTGACCCTTAAGGTCAATTTTTTTAAAACCACTTTTAAAGTTTTTGCTTACACAAGTTGGTGTTTAAAGTTTTAATTAATTTTTGTTAATGTGCCCCCTTTTCTGCTAAATTTGGGATCCATATTTTCTGACTATGGTGGTCGTGTTTGGTGTTGTGGAAAACATAAAATTTTTCCTATGTGATTATTCTATTTTAATTGAAGTAACTTTTATTTTCTGACTATGGTGGTCGTGTTTGGTGTTGTAGAAAACCTAAGAAATTTTCTATGTGATTATTATATTTTAATTGAAGTACTTTTCTTCGGTCTTGTATAAATTAGTATTTAAAAACAAATCCTTAATTCTTTTCGAAAACTTTTTACGTTGCCTTTTGGGAAATCTAGATTTATGACCTTGTTGTGACATTTTGTTCGCCCTGCCAGACAGTGGTCTGGAAAATCTCTGTCAGCAAGTGAGATTTCTGCACCCTCCTGGAAAGGATACTTTTTACATACAAATACGCTACGCCAAGGTTGGGGAGGGGGTGATTCGCTTACTTGCAGGCTTTCACCATGCTGGATTGGGACCCCGAGACGAGGCTAGCTCCTGCTGACAGGTTGATGACTTTGGAGGATCGGCGATTATTCGCCAACTTACAGCATCCGAACTCCCTTGCTTCACCTTCCTGTGTGCATTCTTTCCCCTGGGGTTGCAGTGCATTTGGCTTGTTTTGTACCATCTCGGATCGCCAAACGAGTATTTGGCTGAAAGAAGAAAAAGGCTTGCAGCGAACTACGAGGGGGAGACGTTGGCAGACGGGAGAAGGAAAATTATACTGAAGGTGTCACGAGACCAGAAAACTGTCGCTTCGTCCCGAGTAGCTGTCTGCGTTATCAGAGAACGATGTCGGAAGAAACGGAGGAAAGAAGGCTCCTATGGAGGGCGACGAAAATGACAAAAAAATTTCGATAACTAACCTTTATTTTTTTCTCTCCTTATAGAAAGCAATGACCAACCAAGAAAATTTTTTGTTGACATCCACTGCCTTGATTGCGTATCCACGTATCTTCATGTACCCTTACCATTGTCAAAAAACGGTATGAAAAATTTTATTTTATTTTTGTACCACACCACCACCACCCATGTATAATTTTGTGCTAAATCAGTTTATCTCTAATAAATCATATATTTAATTTAACTTAACTTGTAATGTCTTCACTTTTAATTTAGAAAGCTGGACCCAATAGTTTATTTTAAATTTAACACAACGCAACTTTAAATCCTCTGTTGGAGTATTTTCTGGTATTATTTACTATTTTATTTGAACACACAAGTTTCACAGTCTAAATGTTGTTTTATCATGTATGTCACAAACTTTTACACCCATGCAGTATTTGTCATAGTCATGTGATTTAGAGTTGTTATCCTAATTTTGTCTTATATGTGTTATTGAATAGTGAACTTTAAAACTTAAAAACTTAAATTAGAAAAAAACTCCAGCAGCATTCAATCCATTATGAACTCATATGCACGCACCAATATATATATATCGTTTGCCCTGATGTTTTTAAATCGAATGCTAAAAAGTTCTTTATGCTCGCTTTAAATTTATTTCTTTATTCTGATATCATGCTTTTCATTTATGTTTATCACTACAGTTTCTATGTAACTACAGTTTCTATGTCTAAAAAAAGGAAACTAGTTGCTATATGCATCAACATATTGAATGCGTTAGCCAATTACATCATTTATTCTTAAAGTTTAATTACATAACTATGCGATTAACGTGTTAGTATATTAACTTCAATAACTATGCGTGGACAAATGGCAGGTTTAAGTTGCGATTTTTATGGCATGCGCAGATCCTCACGTCAACTAGCATTTTGGAATACAAGAAGTCTAGTGGGTATAAATAACTATTGAGTAGCGCAATACTAACTGCACAACGTCTGTAGAATTAATTTTCATTCCTTATTCATTCATATAAGAAATATACTTTGTTTACATTTTTCTTCAAGGAGGCGATTGCTTTATCAATCATAATGAGTAATCAGATATTAGGTATAATTATGAAGTATTAAGTATAATTATGAATTAGCTACTGAAATTCTAATAAGTATATAGTCTGCGAAAGTAAAACATAATTAAAATGTTGATTTTGAGTAACTCTAATTTTTATTTAACGCTTATAAAATTATATTTACAAATCACTGTCACAAAAATCCAATCAGCATCAAAGGAGGAGTAACTGTAAACTATAAAAAAGTTACACAGCTACAGTCCTATCTATAGCAAATAAATGTACTTACAGACACTTCCGCAGATTTTATTCAGCATGTTTAATGTTTCTCATAATAATATAAAAAGTGTTAAGTTTTTCTTAAAATTTTGGATTAGAAAATAAAAATTTCTTTTTCGCAGTATTATTGCCAAAACACTGAAGTAATTGTTACTTTTTCAAAAATATTATATAAAGAGCAAAATATGCGATTCCTATCCAGACATTCATCACTTTACAATAGAACAATTCTAACGTTAAAACATTTTATTATTGAAATTTATCACTTTTTCATGCGATATTATATCAAATTTACATATTATGTAAAATGTAAAATATGAAACAAAATTAAAAAAAAAATTATTAAACTTAATTGGAACCAATTGACTTTAAAATCATAATTTTTAATTAAACACATCCCCTCAGCAAGGATACGTTTTGCACCATTTTGCGTCATTTTGCCATATGTTACGCCACGTTTCGCGTGCTCGCTCTGTCTGGGAATGTCACGTCTCTTCGCGAAGCTTCTTTTTCTATTATCTAAAATCTAAATTGTGTATATAGGAATTGCAAGGCGCGCTTAGCAGCCCTAGTATTGTATCAATTTAAGCTAAAGTGTATTTTCGAATAAAGGTTCCTGTTCAAAATAAAAACGATGTTTTAAATACGGAGCCAAATGTGATTTTCGCTCCAGTAAAGATCTACTCACCAACTTTTCTCGGCCATGACTACAAAAATTATTGGTGTCATCTTCTGTAGTCAGTTCTCTGCTCAATGCTATCAATCTGCTACGACTGCGAATTTCTAAATATCACATACGTGTTCCATTCGTAAAATATGAAGATATGAAGGTGAATAAAAGAAAGGGTACGAGTTGGGCTATTCTGTAGGTATTGTTATTAACACTGGTGCGCGCAAGGATGGAGAGAATGGTTATTAAGTAAAGGCTACTATTAGCAAATAAAGTGAAGAAGTGAAAGTTTGGTGAATTAAAAGAACCGTTAGTAAAACATTAAATAATAATGATAGATTTTTATTTTAAAAAACTAAATTATGCATCATTGGAATTACAGCCATCTTTATGCCTTTCTAAAGCCCGAATGCTTCGACTGACTCCTGGTTCAACCCTGCTTCAAAACGCCGCTGCGTAACAATGCAAATACAAGTTATCAATAGCTGAAAGATGTAACTTTGGATACATTCCCCTGAGGTAAATAGAGTTCCCCTAGATAGGATGGACTCTATCCCATTCCTATCTGATGAATGGTTCTACTTTGTGCTGACAATAGCCAACACTTTGCTATTCAGGGAACACGTCACCGGCGGCGAAAAACTATTCAAATCAGGCACTACGGCCATGAATCCTGAAGCTCTCACTGTCGTCCTTATCATGTCGGGCACAATGTTCGAAGAATGGTATCCGGGTGAAGTGCAGGAGAGTGGGGGAAAAAGTGTGCATGCTCCCCATAAAGGTGTTTGCGAATGTCTACTAACACAATGCGAGATTCTCTCATGGCCGGATTTAAATGAAATAGCTGATATAAGCTAGATGTTTATTTGTTATTCTATAGCTTTAACCTCTACAGAAAGAAACAAGCTAATAAAATAATAATCTGAAAACCACATAGAATGTTTCAGATATTGCGAACAGAAGTAAATAAAACTTTTTCTAACAATGATAATTTAGTCGCGAACTTACGTTACGAAGTATCGAAATTTGAATACCATGTCAGTCTGTTTCCTCTAAAGACACTATAAAGCCGCCTCCTTTCATGTAGCAGTATATTATAATAACGCATAGCTGTTTGCAAAGAAGTTTGTGTTTAGCGCATTGGGCCGATTCATATTTCTAAAATTAATGAATTAATTCATTTAATTTAGGATGCGATACAACTCAATGAAACAGTTTTAGTAAAATACAGATTTCAAATTGCTATCAAGAATTACACTGGTTGCGATTGGGGGGAAAACAAGATTAAATTTTTTTTTCCTTAAGATACGTTTCCATGAGGAAATTTTTTGGAAATTTTTCTTTGTTATCAATGGAGTAAAAATATAATTTGTCGAAACCGTCTTGACTTTAACAATGAGATTTACATTAGAACAGGCAAATCGACAACCTTGTATTTGACGTAAATTTTGTAAAATCCTATTCGATTTCGAGGGCAAAACGGGTCTCCCTTCATCAGGAGCAAAAAATTCAGCAAATCGAGAAAGCGAATGTCGGTCATATTTATACCCTACTGGCAACCAATGTAAGGAGACGATAGCGCCATCTGTTGGCAAAAATAGTAACAAAAATGAAGGGTTAAGTTAGTAGAATTTTAAAGGCATTAGGCAAGACTGTATTGGAATAAAGTCATTGACTAAACACGATAAATTTTTGTGAATGTGAAAAGCTTTAAATGTCATCGACATTTGCTTTCTCGATTTGTAGAATTTTTTGCTCCTGAGGAAGGGGAACCCGTTTTGCACTCGAAATCGATTGGGATTTTACAAAATTTACGTCGAATACCAGGTTGTCAATTTGCCTGTTCTATTTTCCATGTCGGCGTGATTCTCTTGCGACTTGAAGATTTACATTGCTGATAAAAAAGTAAAATACACTGTATTGCCATTAGGTTTATTCGCAGCCAGAAATATGAAATATCAGCAATAGACACGCCAGGATATGACCTTCTAATGGCTAGCTTGACGGGCTGCCGATTTTGAAACAAAGCTATGTACAGAGAAGGGAGAAAATGCCTTACATTCTCTGCCACTTAAAAGGCAACTACGAAGGAAGCAGACCCATCAGCTAAATGCAAGTGGTAAGGAATTAGAGTGCCCCATTTTTTAGTTCGGGAGTCACTTGTGAAACGATTAAATTTTTATTCAACAGGAATGATGAGGCAGTCAGTGATGCCTTTCACCAGGTTTCGAATTCTGGAATTATCCCCTGGTAGTCTGTAAGCTTCTGGCTGGTCATTACACCCCTAAGGCACGCGGTAAAGGAAACAATAAATTCCTTATAACGTTTAAAAATATTGAATGAATGGGACTGAATCCTAAAAGGAATTTTAAAATGTGACCTAATTTTCAGCGTACAAGCAGCAGAAAAATAAATAAAAATATTGCCTATACAGAAAACAATTACTACTTTTCTAATTATTCATAAAATTTGAAGTTTTTAAATACTTCTCTTGGACGCCTATACCTGGAAATTCCTGCCATAAAGTACCCACTGTGATAAGCATCTTTAACATAAATCGGACTGGTCTTTTCTTGTTTATTTATTTGACGAATTTGTCTTTTCTTGTGTATTTAAATATTTGCATATTCAAATCATACAAACAGATGTAGAAAAGAATCCTAAATAAATATATCCTGAATGCTGGTTTCTGGCAGGTATCCAAAACACATTCTAAAAATTGCTTCGCGATTTTGCTTTGCAAAAGGAGAACAGCTGTTGACTCAAACACATAAACTGTTCCTAAATTATTACTTTTGCTTTCATGATACTTTCTTTTAAAAAAGAAACTATTTAGCTAGATTTCCAAATCTAGCTAAATAGTTGTGATGCAAGGCTCAGAATCATTAACTTAAAATGGAGAAAACGGTTCGAGATATATTCACAAGTAAATTTAAGAGTTTCAGGCACACTGCTTTCTCCATTCAAATTTTCTGATTATGAAGGCAAGAGATATACAAAATGAAATCAGTTAAATAGTGCACAAAATAAGATAATTTTCAAATATGCTATTCTCTATCGAGTTTATTCATTACAAAAAAGTTTTTTTAAATGTTTTTATTGTAATAGTTAAAGGAGTAGTTAAATCTTTAATTACTCTTGTTTGGCGCTCTTTGAAATTCAAATCTATATGCATGAGGGGATATCATCAGAAAGTCAAATTTTCTACGACGCAGAAAGGAGAAATCAATGCACGGTGGAGAGGAATTTAAATTTTACTATTCTACCCAATCGCTCCATCTTAATGCTGTCAAAATTCTGAATTACACTTAAACATGTTTTTTCTAGTTTTCTAAAAGAAATTACAAGTGCAGTAAACTATGTTTGTAGAGACATTAGGTTATTTCGAAGTTGTGAAGAATCATCATCCACCAACGTTTAGTTCCGGCGCCACTGTAGAAGCATTAGGTAGTTTTGAAAGCAGGAAGACGTAATGGGAAATGCCCTCGCCGGGACTCGAACCACGGACCTCTCGAATACGCGCCGAGCGTGCTGACCACTACATCACGAAGGAATGCGAAGAAGGCGGGAGAAATACCTTATATGTTATTATGTTTAAAGTAGCAATGTCGAGGCACATTTTCAATAAAGCATTATAGAAATTAAAAACAGTTATTTTTAAAATGCAATCAATTTAGAAAATATTCAATCTTAGTTTGTCATTATATTTTACACCTTTTTAACATATAACCAAAAGTCTCATTCTTCATTTCAAGCATAGTTCTAACATGAAATTTAATCTTAAGACTACATAAATGGAAAAATACATAAATACATAAAATACATAAATACATAAACCTATTTCATTAAAGCTTCAACTCAAACGTAACATTTTACTGTGGTACTTAGGGGTTCTACTTCATTTTCTATTATTAGTTTGTGTCACATATGTCACAACATTAGTCTGCTCATTCTAGATGCATCTGTCATTTACAGCGTGAGAAAAATTTATGTAAAATTACTCTTTCTAAGAATTTGAAGACTGATAATATAATTGGACTTGACATACCCAAAACAGTCTAGAACCGAAATTGCAAAGCTTTATTTCTTTAAATTTTTATTTAGACAATAATCTTCAAATTCCAGGAAACACGATAGAGGATTTTATGAAAGTAATTCCATCATCATAACAAGTCTTTCTGTTGCGAATAAAACATTTTGCGGATTTTCTATTAATTTTTAAGTTTAACCGCCTTTTTAAATCTAACCGCTAAAATTTAACCTCAAACTGTCTTCGTGCCGTGACAAACTAAAAATACAATACTAAAATTCTCTTGAAAATATACAGATTTCATTAAATCAAATCAGGATACTGGTGTTTGAAACTAATTACATTAAGTTAGATTAAATTTGCCTTTAATCCTCAACACAATAAATTAAGGTTTATGATATCAACTCTTTAGTTCAATAAAAAATGAAAACATCCTCCCTGGTGTTTTGTTAAAATCGAAAGATTAATAATCACGTAAAATGCATTACCGATACAAAATCATCAACATGCTATCTCTCACTAAAACTAACTAAATCAGATCTGCTTCCTGAAAACACATAAATCTCAATGCAATTTTAGAGATAGCCACTAACACTTTTCATTTAAATATAACACAGAACAATTCAAAACACCAGGGAAAGTTAAGTCTCACACAAAGAAGTCAAAACACCAGTTCAGTTAAATTAATAAATCTGATCGTATAGATATAAACATCATTAATTTCTCCTACGCCCGCAATAAACTACCCAAGTTCGAATGGAAGTTTAACCATGTCTTCCGAAAGGATCACATGGGTGACCTACAGTAGACCACAGGATAAAAACACAAAAATACATACAATAGTAAATCAATAACATACATTTATTTAATACTAGCCGCTGCGCGGCCAACCTTCGTCTGGCTTTGAAGTGTACCGGAAAAATACCTAAAGAGCCAAACATTAAATTTGAAAACTGCACAGAATTTTACTCTGCAGAACAATTTTATAGAAAAAGAAACAAACAACAACGGAAAAAAAAATTCAGTTAAAAATGCATTACATATAAAAAGCAAACAATGAATACAAATATTAATTAATACAAATATTAATTATCTTAATAAATAAATTAACCAACTTCCTGCTGCCTTCTCTAGACAAACGTCCAGTATCCAAGAGAAACATTAAATTTAAAAACGGCACATAATTATCGCCCTCATTTTTCCGGGTGGCAATAGTGCTGATATCAGCAACAATGGCTGCGTGCCATTGTTGTTCATATAATGAGACAAAATCATCAATTTGATACTATTTCATTAAAAAACAAAACTCATTCGAATTTTGAAAAATCGATGTGCACTGGCTCTTGTCTAGATGCATCTTGTGTACCAGATTTCATAGGCCTGGGTCTATTAGCTTACGCGCAGTACGAACGAAAGACACCTACACACACAGAAAGGCTCGTCCTTTTAAATATAGATATATAAATTAATTAAACAATTTACCTTTGCAAAAAGAAACAATCTTTCAGTTTCTTAAACTGTTCAATAGAGTGAAATCTCGCCTTGCTATAGCCCATTATGTCTTAAAATGACGCGATTTCGTCAGAAAACATAAAATAAAAAAAAAAACAAATCTAATTCGAATTTCGAAAAACTCGCTTCGAGGTGCACTGGCTCATGCAAAAAAATCATGCAAAACTTTTCAATATCTTACAAACAGTGAAATAAGCAAAAAATAACATGAAAGAAACTCAAAAAACAAAACATTTCGCGCAGAATTTTACTCTGCAGAACAACTTTATCAAAAAAGAAATCAATAAAAATGTATTATATATATAAAAAATGACAATGAAATATGCAGTATCCCTTAATACAAATATTACTTATCCTAATAAATAAATTAACCAACTTCCCTTTGCAAAATCTTAAGAACTCAAATGGTATAAACAGATTAAGAACTTAAACAGATTAAAAAATATCATGCAAAACTTTTTTATAATTAAAATTATATATAATTAAAACATAATATTACAATGAAATAAGCAATATCCCTTGATACAAATGTTAATTATCCTAATAAAGTAATTAAACAATTTACCGTTGCAAAAAGAAACAACTTTTTAATTTCTTAAACTTTTCAGTCTCTTAAAAACAGTAACATAAGAAATACGATGAAAAATTAATTGTTGCCAAACCGAAATTTTTGAAAGAATGAAACTATTCAAAATGATGCAATTTCATCAAAAATCTATCAACAACAATAAGAAAGGAAAATTGTTGCCAAAACTACATTTTAAAATATCTGAGATGTGAGAAGTGTATTCGGAAGCTTCATTTAAAAAATTTTAAAAAAATACAGAATATTATTATTTTCCAAAATTCTTTTTTTAAAAGGAATCGAAAGGATTAAAGTTCAACGCGTCCAAAAATCAAAGGAAAATAAACAGAACATTTTTTAAAATAAGTTTTTTTAAAAAAATTCCGCTGAAAAGGTGTTAAGCTCACTTTCTTAAATAAATTCGTATTTAATCGATTTATTGAAATACGAAATTTATTTGAAGTTCGTAAAATAGCTAAGTGTCTACGCTTCACGATGGTGTAAAAATGAAATGTATAGAGTGAAATCTCGCTTTCCTGTAAATTATCGTTCCTTCCATTATGTGTATCCTGTATCCTTCCTTCCATTATGTGTCAAAATGACGCGATTTGGTCGCAAAACATAAAATAAAAAAAAATTCTAATTCGAATTTCGAAAACATCGCTTCGAGGTGCACTGGCTCTTGTGTAGATACACTTATGTACCAAATTTCGTGACCCTAGGTCTATTAGCTTACTCGCAACATGAACGAAAGGCACACACACACAGAGACTCTTTGTTTTATTATATGTAGAGATTCCTGTACAACAAATTTTCGAAAACATTACTCGTAAAGTTCTCATATGACAATCTGTACAACTATCACTATTATACCCAAAATTACTAGTCATGCACTTTACAATAATTGCGTAATTACCACTGAGCAATAATCGGGTAGTTACAAACAATTTTACAATCATTAAATAGTTATCAATCCTACCAAAATCTTAATAAACACTTTACGAATTTTTTTAAATAGCTCTCCAGAAATTTAAGATCACAAGTAAAGCTAATTCAGAAAAACTTATTTTTCTTTCACCTGTGACACCTCAGTATTTATCTTAGGACATATAGATATAATTAAATTTCTTGTTAGAATCACACATTTATTCTCCCTTAATTAAATTTTAAGTGATGGCACATTACAATTAAGCATTTAAAAAATAAAAATCACTCCTTCAAATTTGTTAAATCATTAGCAATACAAATAACGAGAGAGAGAAAAAATAATCACTCACGGAACAGCCCCATACCGACCAACTGTAGGACTGAGGAACTAACTATCTGACCATTTCTTGAAATCGTAGAAAACCATATGTCTGTTCTATAGCACAAAATGTGGAAAACTTTCGACGGTGAAATAGCTCCTTCCAACAGTGGAATACTTTTCATAATCTTGCACTGCACTCAGTCAAGGAGCAGCCTTCCGTTTGCTTTCCAGTTCCAAGATGAGGAAAACGTCAGGAAAAAATACCAACTGGGTGGTCGACCCATCTTCTATGTTCCTCATAGTATTCGGGAGCTTCAGTGCGAGCTTTAAAACACCGCTTTTTTTAAAGGGAAAAACCATTCTTTCAATGCTCACCGATGACGATAACGGGGGAAAAATACAAAAGAGAGCAGCCTTCCATTTTCTTTCGAGCACGATTTTTTTCTCCAAAAGGAAAACACATCAGCGATTAAACAGCTGAAACTGCTGAACAGACCAAAAGTCTGAGAATTGGACGTAGCCGCAAGATTTCAGTCAGTTACCCGGGAGGCGGTGGCCGTCGGGCCTCTCCCACTCCTAAAAAATGTCTCGAAAATCTCAGCAAAGTCTTTTTTTAATATCTGTAATTCGCCTCTGAGTGCGGCCATTTTTAAAAACTCGGAACGCTCAAAGGTGGGCCGCCTCTATATTTAGTATTGGTTCAAAAAAATCCATAAAAAATTCACCAATGCTACACAAAACAGTAACCCTCTCTAACCACTAGAACCAGAGTAATAAATACCAACAAAAATTCTTAGAAAATCAGTCCTGTCTTTTCACAGTGACAAGCCTCTATTTTCCCCCACGAAATTAAGGGATGTTTACAACGTAAATCGGTTAACGAAAGCAGCACCCTGAATACTTTTCCCCATAATTCTATCAAGAATCGCTGCTGCTAGAGCTGTTCGCCTTTGAACGAGAAAAACACATGTTCGCTCCGCAAGATAAGGGGACGAAAAATGCATCTGGCCGCCGACCCTTGACCCAAAAATTCTCCGTCCGTGAGAACGCAAAACTGCCTATTGCCGTACAAGCGTTCTGCTAACGTAAAAGAACTTTACCCAAATCAAATGAAAGAGTTTAAACAACAGCATAATTAAATCTCAAACAAGAAAATTAAAATTTCTCTCACTATAAATTAATAACATCATCAAGCACTGCTAAATAATACTTAAGGAATCTACACAACATTGCTAAAATAAAATATCTGTTATACTGTCTTAGAAAATCCAGAGCAAGTTAGTAAAATAGTCGCTAAGCTTTTCAGTGGAGCAGCCACAATTTTAACAAATTTTTTGTTTTACCCATAGGTTTGGATCATAAGAACAAGCCCAGGTTTCTTTCTGGTTGATCAATTAAGTTCATTTGACGATGGATGGGAACACTTGTTTTTATAAAATGTTAACAGTTATTCTCCCATATCCATTGTTAATTGCATTTATTAGTTTAAAGTGGCTTTGTCTCTGAAGGACTATTGTTTTCGTTTTGCGATCTTGCGT
Source organism: Stegodyphus mimosarum (assembly GCA_000611955.2). Lineage (NCBI taxonomy): Eukaryota > Metazoa > Arthropoda > Arachnida > Araneae > Eresidae > Stegodyphus > Stegodyphus mimosarum. The sequence goes on from KK121306.1 coordinate 705,602, forward strand.
CGAATTACTCTGAATGTCCGCTTCACTTTTCAAACCTTTGCCACCAAATATTAGAGCCCTGCGTTATATTTGAAGAAATTAAATAACGAAGAATCTGCATAAATGTATGCTTCTTTCATTGTGATAAAACAATGGTACTTAGAGCCATCAAATTTTGAGCGACGTAATCCTACGGAAAATACGGGTATCTGGAAGCCCAAATTTGAAATTTGGAATTTCTTTTAATATCTATTTCATAGTTTGTAAAACTTTAACGAATTTTTGATTAGCAAGCTCAAGGAATTCAAAGCGAGCAATGGCAACTTTGTACAGAAAAAGTTTTTTTTATCTCCAGCGCGTTAGACTGTGTATCGGAAACTCTAAAGATATGCTCAATTTAAAATTATTTTGCGATATTGCTTTTGAACTGAATTTTATAGTTTAAGTGCGAAGATGATATTTAATAAATAAAGGTAACACATAAAATCTAAAGAAAACGCCCCTTTGAACGTAATTTAAAATCTAAAACCTTTCAGATTTTCTCTACTTTTTTAATTATAAATTATAATAACGGAATTTTTACATTTTTCATTAATTTTCTTCAGTTCCTTAAGTAGGTGGACAAGCAGAAATTTGAAAATGGGACGATTTGTGGTGGATTCTCTTAACTTTTATCTCCAAAATGTGTTACTAAATAAGCAGTGAATAAAAAATAAATAAAATGAAATAGTAAAATGAACAGTGTTGGGTCCAAAACAGTTTTGCGAATAAAAGCCGATTTTTCTTGAGTGAATTGTTTCTCATAAATTTTAAATGAAATTTTTTTTTAAAATAATAAAGAAATAATATACGAAATAAATTCAAATGACTAAAATTTTATAATTATTTTTATGAATAATTTATGTAAGGCAAGTAGCCATTAAGAACCTACTTGCGTTATCTTTACGTCATAGACGATTGCTTGTAAAAATTCTTACATTAAATAGTAAGTATGTTACAATTTATGAAGTGTTATACAGCGTTTCAGACATGGCGTTCTTATTTTCCTTATACACTCACGTTTGTGAAAATTGCAACACCAAGAAGGAATCGTCATAATTGAATGCAATTTAATACACAGTTGAGTGGTAGTGGTACAAATAAATGATTAAATGTTCAAAGCAAACAAACAAGAACAAGAGATCAGAATCAGTATTTTGTGTGGCCACCACGCGCCGCAATAAGTGCTGCTACACGACGTGGCATGGAGTCAAACAAAGTTTGAATGTCTGACTGAGGAAGAGCATTCCATATCGTTTGTACGCGTACCCAAAGTTCGTCTGCAGACGCAACAGGACGAGGATCACGAGCAAGACGCCGACCAATGACATCCCACACATGTTCAATTGGCGACATATCCGGGGAACACGCAGGCCAAGGAAGAAGCTGTACCTGCTGCGCTGCAAAGAAGGATTTAACAATCCGAGCAGTATGAGGGCGGGCATTGTCCTGTTGAAATACAGCGCCTGGCAAGCTTTGAAGGAAGGGAACAGCTTCGGGCTGTAGAACTTCACGGATATACCGGTTGCTGTTCAGATTGCCCACAATTCGTAGCAATTGAGATCGTCTATGATATGCTATGGCGCCCCAGACCATAACTCCGGGTGTTCGTCCACTGTGGCGTTCGATAATGCACTCCGGAAGGTGGCGTTCACCGGCATAGCGTCTGACACGAATGCGGCCATCATGGTACCACAAATTAAAGCGGGATTCGTCAGAAAACACGACATGCTGCCAATCAGCACGCCAGTCTCTATGCTGATTGGCCCATTGTAGCCGCAGGCGGCGATGGTCGTGCGTTAGGGGGATCCTGTATAAAGGAGTCCGTGCGCGCAGTCCACACTGCAGCAGACGTCTACGAATTGATGAAGCACACAATGAAACACCTGTAGCTATTGACCACAGTGCTGCCAATTGTCTAGAGGAAGCTGTACGGTCCGTCCGCGCCATGCGGACCAGGTGTCTATCATCGCGAGCTGACGTCACATTTCGGGGTCCACTCCCGGATTTCCGAGTTGTCCGACACTCGTCCGTCCACTGCTTCCAAACGCGCATCACTGTGCTGCTGTTACGCTGCACACGAGAGGCTACTGCACGATACGACAATCCAGCTTCACGAAGGCCGATGATTCTCCCTCGTTCAAACTCTGTAAGTTGTTCAAATCTCGCTCTCTTTCGTCGACGAGGCATAAGTACAGATTGAGTTAACGTTTACCACTAGCAGATAACCACCGATAACCATACACGCCTCGCTACAGCCGTCTATTTATTCGGATCCATCAGCCGTTCAGAGGGCGCTGCTCAGCATACGCATGCGCTACGGATTTGCAATTCTAATCATTTGCATATCATGCGCTACTTTGCATTTCCTGAAAATTTCAGCTCACTCGCGTAAGTCCTTCATGGTGTTGCAATTTTCACAAACGTGAGTGTATAATTATAATTTTAACGAATGCTTATCATACCAAAATTCGCCTAAAGTATCTATTAATCTTGAGTTTCTGAATTTCAAGCTATTCAACGCAGAGGAATGAAATGTTGTAAACATTTTATATAAAATTTTAGGTTTTGAAAATTATGATATAAGGTGTTCTTTTGGACAGGGAGCATTTTAAAACGAAGAAACCACTATTTATTTTTGAAATTTTAGGTTCTTCCTTCCGTAAGAAAAGAAACCTAATAGAAGATTAGTAGAATCATTAAACTTAATAGTAAATAAGTAAATAAAACTGCTTCAGAAACGTAACATATTTTTGTGAATATCTGTAGAAACAATTGTAGCCGCCGATGCTTGTGAAAAGTAGCTTAACAAGCTGACTGTCACAGCAAAATATGGTAAAATACTCTGTGATGCCATTTTTTAATAATAGTATTTTTTGTCTTATTTATCCTAAAAATCAGTTAGGTACCTAATTTCGTTTTAACTCGTTATTGTTTTCTTTATTTTCGCGATTCATTTTCAGTTGCAAGATTCTAAACATTATAAACTTTTCAGTTGCATGATTCAAACTGATATTTTTGTATTTATAAATAGATTGTAACCTAATTCATCAAAAATTCACGAAAGTTCATTGTCGTGATAGTAAACAGTTGTAAAATGAGACAAATATTGTCTTACAATACAATAGTAAAACAGCAGATACAACCAAAAGCGAATATCTTAGTGAATATATAAGCATCTTAAAATGTACCACTAATCTTGTGCTCTTCCAATAAACAATGCAATCCTCTTTAATTACAACTTCGTTGTCTTACTTCCAAATAAATAATAAGTACGAAAGTCACTGCAGCAAAATGTATATTAAAATCTTATAACAGTTTATGGAAAAGCTTCCAGAAGCCGGAAAGTGAGAAAACGGAGCAACATTCTGAGGCCATAGAAATAATTTCAATCATACAAATCTGTGCGTTTCTGAAGCACCGGTCTCTCACACGGCTTCAAATAACACAAAAACTGTGAATCACATTCGATGTACTCGGCTTCAGAAAGCAAGGGCGATGGGAACCATCGGTGACGCACATGGCAGTCAAAGTATTAATAGTTAGATTTAAAGGGAAATTGAAGCTAAAACTAAACCATATTCAGGAATATTTAAAGAATGTAAGAAAGGTGATAGTAAAAAACCACTTCAAACGTTTGAGGACTTGGATATTTAATCATCGGTTAAATCAAAGTTCGCATGGGCTATGTGGCTAATACTTGCATAAACAAGCTGTCCTTTATGTTATACTTAGTAATCCTCTTAAACATTACAGCTCTTTGAGAATTAATGTTCATATATATATATATATATACATATATATGCATATATTCATAGAAAAGAAATATAAATTAATTTCATAACCAAGTAAAAACTATTTTTAAACATACTAAAATTATACAGTTAAACGCAATTGCAGCTTTAATTATTAAGGGTTGCAATTTTTGTAAAATTGCTTTAAACTTTTCCTAATTTTCCAGTTACCAGAACTATGCAGGATAATCATAAACAAGCATTGAAAAATGTGTAAAAAGAAGAATAATACTAATAAATTTTAATTACAAAACGAAGGCACTTATTAAAGTTACAAGAAAAGGACTGAAACTTAATACTAAAACTTGGAAAGGGATATTATTGCCTTAAATCCGTAAATTATGTACATATATAGATATCTGTGTGTGTATGTGTGTGTGTGTAATGATAGATATATTTTGATAATAATAATAATAATAATACAAGGATATGAAACGAAATGATAACACTATGTTTAAACTTTGGCATTAATTAGTATAGTCTTGTAAGCTTATTTTTGACTGCATTACAGTTAGAAAACTAGAATCATATTTTAGAAAGAAATCGAGGTTTATTGCATATATTTTGCGAAAGTTGGTCTTATGCTATTTGAATATAAACATTAGTAATGCATTGTTTGGTGTCTTGGAAACACTATGAAAGACGCAATGACTGCTTATTCAGCTATAAATTAAAATTTCTGGCCGTTTCTGGCAATAGGAACGAGTTCGTGAATAATATACTCCCAGAACTGAGACTATGGTAGTATAATACTAAGCCAGTGTATAATAGCCTAAGGAGAACCAGTGGTATATAAAATGGTGATCTAAAGATCGAGCACATCAAACTTTCAAAATTGTAGAAATTCCAAGATGGACATTAATGGAAAACTGTTTCAATGGATGATATCCCTATATTGGTAAAAAGTAATGTTGCGTTTAAAATCTGACTTGCGGTTTATATTCTTAGTTTCAAAATTTCTTTATTTAGATGTAAATGAGTTTCTCCAATCCAGAACGAAGTTTTTATAATTTAGCATTACTTTGCAATGCTTTCTTATGGCGAAAATGTTGAAGCATTTAAAGGAAACTTCCCAGATCTTCGGAGATCTTATCCATTTGGCAATTTGATTTCAAGAAACCAGAAGTGTTAGCCATAAAAAATGTGGCCGCTCGTCTCTACTCTTTTCAGACTAAATGGACGAAACCAAGAATAAGGAGAGGTCACAGCACAGCTAAGGAGCGAGCCGCTCCTAAGAAACCTCTGGCAGGGTGCGGTGGGGCTCTTATGCAAATAAAATATATGTATAAAATATGGTAAAGTAAAACTCCTCAGACAAACAAGTAACTAATTTAATTCATTTCTTTACAAAGTTATCAGACCTTTATTCCATTTGAAACCTGCTTCACTACTTTTAAAAGGTATTTTGCTACTTTTAAATAATTTGGGGCTTTGGGCGGCTCTCGAATTTTCCAAATGCGGCTCTGACACGAAGTTCGATCCCCTTGGTATGTAAAATGAGTACGCAAACCGGAAATGTAGCCTCCTTTACAAAAGATTTCTGAATTTCAGGGAAGAGATCATAATTTTTCTTTTAGGTGTTTTTGAAGAAAATTTAAAAAGAGATAAATGAAATTTCGCGTTTCTTTTATAAGAACATGTTATTTTATTTCTTCTTAGTTATTTTTTAATTAAAATACTGATAAATTAAAGGAAAAAGAATAGGTTATGGGTTGGAAATACAGTGAAGCTCATTTATGTCCTTAGAATATAATATACTGCATTATTAAATCTAATATTATTAATTTAAATGATGTCAATAATAGGGTAACTTTAAGCATGGTAATAAACAATGACGCCTAAACGATTTTGCCTACATATAATATTTATAGTTTAACATTGATCTTTAGGTTTCAACATTCCTTGTTTCAAGATATTTAATAATTCAAGATTTCCGTAACTAGTAAGAATGTAAATTTTAGCCTTAAAAAATTGGCAGAGCTCATTGTATGTAAGATTAGCATAATTCAGTCAGTTTCAATCCGTTATAAGAAAAGTGCCCTTTACAAATACAACTGAATTTACAAGGTAAGGCTTCCTTCTTTCCTCCCAGATCATAATTTCAATCTCAAGAAAGCAATCGAAACATTTTATTTTTGAAAATATGCGAAGTATGTTCTGTTAGCTTACAGTTAAGAAATTTTATTCATTTATTCATTTATGTGAATTAATTATATCTGTAAAAGCTCAATTCTTTTCTTAAGAATGCAAATTTATAGCAGAAAAGGACTGAACTTGCTTCCCTTAAATTATAAGCAAACATAGGTTGAATTTCAGCATTTATTGTTAGTAAAGTCTTATTATGTATGCTATTAGCATTAATGATGTATGATTGTAACTGTTAGCATTGCTATTCTGTTAGCATCTGTTCTGTTAGCCGTTAGTTATAGCATCTGTGCTGCTAGCATTTGTGATATAATATTAAAGTTTTCTTCTTATTGACATGTAAATATGAATGTTTACGATTATCTTACAAAATTTTTTCATTGTCCACGAGCGGAAAAAAAGCCATCGTTCATACTTTCAAATGTTTTAACTGAGCGCGTGAACCACATTTTCGTTATTATCGCTTAAAATAAATACACCAAATTTCAAAACGCGTCAAAATGTAAATTCACGTATATCTTAAGGAAATTTTGAATAAAAAACTCTAATGTTTTGCAGTTATGCTTAAAAAATACATCTACTTTAAGATGATGGCAAAAATTTTATAGGTTTTTCAGGACTGAGTGTTCTGTGCATACTTTTGGCGAACATATTCGTGAAGTAGTTAAAGTCCTGATCTTGAACAGGGAGCTGAATGCAGCTATGTTCTGTGGTAGAATACTGTGGTTATGTGGTAGAATAACTGCACGTAAGAAGGATTTAAAATCCTCTTTTATTAAACCACTATTATTTACAACCACTTCCCAACTCGGGAGGGATAACAGAAAATAATGACCGCACTTGGGTCTAACTTGAACAATCAAATAATTTAAAATAAAGTTACATAGAAATTAAGTAGTCGTTGCTCACAGAGCTATGAACGCGAGGTTGGCCTCTATGCTAAACTATCAAGGGTGAGTAGCAAGATTGAGCTAATACTAACGCACTTAGATTACTTCAATAAGTAATAGAGTCACGGCGCTGTGGCTTAGAATTTAAATACTAGCTAGTCAGGTGGACGTCGAACAGAGCCGCAGTGATCTGAGACTAAAAGCTCTCTCACACTGAGAAGTTCCTCGCTAACCTTTAAATACAAACTTGGCTCCACTTCAAAATAGCATAAAGTTGAAACGCGCGCTCATTCTAACGAGAAGCTGAAATAAGAACTTACAGGAAAGAGAAAACTAAAACCTTACAGGTTATAGTTCAAAGCGTTTTTCGAAAAATTTTAAAAAATCATTTAAAAATACAAATTTTATAATTAAACCATCCAAAATTCATGAATTTTATTTAGAATGAACGTAAATTTCGAAATATGCAAGGAATAACCAATGCGTTTAATAAAAAAGAGATATTAATAAATATATGCTAAATTAAATTAACAATGAGGAAGCAAAATTTTGAGAGCTATTTTTTTAAAAACACCTTGTGCGATTTTCACAAAACTTGGCAGTTTGGCATAATTTGAGCCGTAGAATCGAAATATGGGGAAAAATTCGCATGTCATTTCAAAAAAAGTTAGATTTTGTGTCAAAATACCTTCAACAGAATAATTCTACATATAAATCTAATACATATCCTAAGTCGCGCTTTCGAGACATGAAAAACTAAAGTTGAATTTCGTAAATCAGCTCAGTAGAACAGGAGATCTAAACATTATTTTACTTGCATAAATTCCTTTAAGTACTTACTTTCTATGAGCTAAGGATTCTTTCTTAGCAAAAGGCGTTTCCCAAGTATTATTAAAGTTATCTTATTATTGAAATGTAAATATGAATGTTTACGAAATTTCTTAGATTAAAAGCGGTAATTATTTAACAAAAATTCTTTAATTAGCGTGTCGTAATCCAGTTTGAAACTTAGAAAACACTATATTCGCATAAAAAATATACTAAAATACTTTTAAATTCAAATTAACTGCAATACTAGTTGGAGTAAATACATGCTTTACAGAAAAAAAAATTAAAGCTTCCCGAGCAATTCATTTGATTTATAATTCAGTCTCATAATAAATGAATGACCGATCCATGATGGTAATATTATTTAGGATAAGTGTACTCTTAAAGAAATGAATAATGGCGAAACAACGTCGTTCCGTTCAGATGTTCAGTGTAACACTCCCCCAAAATTAACCAAACTATCGATCATATTTATAGCACAGAAACGCCGCCAGGAGATTGCTAAGAAAGTCCAAAACTTATTATAATAACGTCCTAAGAAAGTCCAAAACTTATTATAAAACGGGTAAATCTTTTAGTCTCCACTAATTGCCTCAGGAGTTGTTGAAAGATATAATGAAACATTTCAGTGATATCTAATTTGTGCAGAGGAATGCAATTTATGTAAACAGTCCTTAAATTAAATCCAACATGATGCTTAAGTTTTCAAAGAACTTGTTTAGCACTTTAATTACTTTTCGATTATATTGAAACTGCTGTGAACTTCATTAAAAGGTTTAACTAAGTTGTTAAATAGGTTTCGTGTTTTAGCATCTTGCTGGATTCATACAAAATCCGTTATAGTACTCTTTCGTAATAATTGTATTTCACCATGAAAATTAACATTTGTAATGTATTTATATCCAGAGAAAGTTTAAATATTTCAGGCAAAAATAATAATTATATTAAACATGAAGCAAATAATAAGTGTTTCCCCTATGTGGTTAACCAAATACTAACTACTCTCTGCGTATCGCGGATTTAGTATTTTGCTTTAAATACGTAAATTTATTAAAATAAGATTTATTACAAGAAGTCAACAAATGAGTGCTTCATTACTCGGGCACTTAACATCTAAAACTAAACTAAGCTAAACACGGAGGTACAAGCAGCCCATAGAGAGCCATGGCCGGCAGGGCCCTGATATCTGCTTTCTAGACCGTGCGCTTCGGGGTGCTTGTGCATTTTTGCCTGGACAAGTGGTCGACCTGTCGCAGGACCCACGGTGTTTAGTCCGCAAGCGAACTTAGTACTCATTTTATCTACCACCTCAAGGGATGAAAGGCTGAGTCAACCTTGAGCAACCTGAGGATGGAACCCCGGACCTGAAGTGCTGCTGCGCGACGCGCTGACCACTGCGCCACCAGGCCTTCACTTAACATCTAGAAAGCATAAAATTCTAAGAGATATTAGAGTTTTAGAAGCTGGATGCATGAAAAATCAGAAGTGCCCTCACCGGGATTCGAACTTCAGATCTCCCAATGTTAGCCGAACATGTTACTAGTTATATATTAGGAGAGCGCGGAGTAAGGAAAGTAAAAATATTATTACATTTTCCCCCACTTAAAAAGCTACTGGGAAGAGTGATTAACAAAACGTAGTCAGCCATACTTATGATAATGATTAGGCGAGTGTCACTGCAAAGCTATTATCTTTCTTTTTCCTGGGAAAGAAACCATGAAAAATCAGCTATACTCTCTCAGAGATTCGAACCATGAATATTCCGATACTAGCCAGACTTGTTATCAGCTACATCACGAGAGCCCAAGCTGGAAAAAGCGATAATTTCTTATAAGGTACTGTCGAGTGATATAAATGCTACACTCTTGCACACATCTAGCGTACTTGTGTACATGTTAATATTTTTCTTGCTGCGAAATGAATGGCATTTAGACAAATAACTTCTGATAATAATTTGGAAGTTTTGGATATCTATATTTTGAGGGGAGACACGTAAAATTTTCGTTCTGTGTAATCCTCCAGAAAACAGGCTAAACTTTGATAGCATTAAGTAATTCGGATAATGGATTATTTATTCTTGGTGACTTTAATGCTTCCTTCCCTGGTGTTATTTAAGAATTACACATGGGAACAGTCTTGTTGAACACATTTTTGATTTAAATTCTTTTGAGTTTATTGAAAATAGAAAGGGCTTTTTCAGACCTTTTGTCTTCTAGGGATGAAATCTCCCATTCTAGTACTATTGGCCCATCCGAATATATCATCTAAACCCCAAAGTGATTTAAATGACAATTATGGCGATCGAAGATGAGACATTAATAACTTTAATCACCACGGCCTTAAATATGTTAAAATTTTACAACTCGTCATCGGGTTTAACTAACAAATTTTCCTCGATGCCTTAATACCAGCTCAGTACCTGCCCTTTCTTCGTGGTCGCTGCTGTATCTCTGTTGTTGTTCACCGAGTGTGTGCAGGAGAAAATGACTCTCGAGAACTTCCACAAAACTCAATACCGATACCTTATGTCTGATTTCATCTATGCTCACATAGCAATCTAGCGGATACCTAACGTCTTAATGGAATTTGTAAAATGCAAGCAGAATGTAATCTCACAAGAATTAAGCTACTAATCTTTCCCGAAATAATATGATATGCTGTCTGACCGCCACTATTATACAGCTACTTTAAAATACAAAAATTACCTAAGACTAACCGCGCAAACTGTCAGACGACTTTTCCTTTAATTCGCCTCCTAAAAATATCAGAATTCAAGTAGAAGTTTAAAGTAAAATATTTTATTGGCAAGTCGACTTTACGTCTACACAAACTCAAAAGTTAAGCAGAAATAAAACTCTGTTAACTTTAGCGGTAATGAAAACACACTTTCAAATTAAATTGTGTGGCAAACACAAAATCAGTACGCCTAACTAAACCTTGTATCGTCCGCGAAGCAGTAGTGGATAGGAAAGCTTAAGCCGATAAAGTTAATTTTACAGTAGGGAAACTACGCATAATCTACACAAACAAGTCTTAATTGTAAAAGTATATTTACTGTTACTTTAGAACAAAATAGTTTCATTCTTTCATTACGATGGAGTCGTGTAGCTTCTTTATTGAATGCCAAAGAAAGTGTTGTTTCACCATTTTACATGACTTCACGCCGTTGATTCGCAGTCCACTATTCCACCGTAAGCTCATAGTAGTTACTTACGTTTCTGCTTTTCATTAATGAACGGGAGTTTTCACAAACTTTTTGGGCTCTTAAACCATTTTAATTCAACATCTGGCTTACAATTCACCTGCAAAAGTATAGACTGAATAGCTTATAAGCCATTAAGGCCTCAATGTTTTCAAACGTTAAAAATTATCCTTCAAAGATAAACGAAGAAGATTCCGATAACTTCGTATAGTACTTTTCCTTGCCCTTCGCTTTCTGTGTAAGGTTTTAGTTAAACTAACAAAGTTTTATTTTAATTTGCCTTTTTCTATTTGTTATTATTTCAACTTCCCGTTAGAATAAGCGCGCGTTTCAGCTTTATACTAATTTGAAGTGGAGCCAAGTTCTATTTAAACGAGAAGTAGAAACCTCTCAGTGTGAGAGAGCTTTTAGTCTCAGACCACTGTTACTCTGTTCAACGTTCGCCTGACCAGCTAGTATTTAAATTCTAAGCCGTAGCCGAGACTCGAACCTGCACCTCTCGAATACACGCTGAGTGTTCTATCGTTACACCACGAAGGCATGCAGAAAGGAGAGAGAAAATGTCTTAAACGCTTTACTTCATTCTGTTGCACATAACAGATTTTATGCATGTAATCATTGCTGCATTAAATGTCGAAAACTCCAACTTGCTAGTTCTAGTAACCATTATCTTTTCAGTTCGATATATTTTTCAAATTCGAAATGCAAAAGTTCTAATTCAAAAGGAACACAAAACCACGTTAAACATATGCTTATTTTTAACAAGGCAGGCACACATAGAGGGTGAAATGAACAAGTAAGCAAAACTTTAGGAGGTGATAAATAGCAGCTATACGAGCAAACCGCAAGTGGTGAGAAGTTAAAGGGTAGTTTTCCACTGTCGCATTTCAAGAATTAACACAAAAATGAGAGGATACTTCAGAAAACATTTTGTTAACGGAACATGCTCACAGAATTGCTCAAAAGACCTTCCATCTATAATGCAGGCTTCACATCTTCGGAATAGGTATTGATGCACATTTGGGAAACACCAGGCATTCCTTGAATATCGCCGGCAACAACGGCGATCATGACGATTAGATCCATATTGGTTTCAACTGGGCACTCGTAGATCAGACTTTTCATATGGCCCCACCGGAAAACGTCCAAACACGAAAGATCCGGTGATCTTGGCGTCCAGGCTATGGGACCACGTCAACCAATCCATCGCCTTGAACATTTTGTGGTTCGTATAACCAGCAGTCTTCTCCGCAATCCACTGTATAAAATACCATTAGAAGCTAGGCCCAACATTTTTATACCATTCATTTACAATGTTACCTTGCGGCTCCCGTTTGCGTTCCGACCATACATTCTATGACGAATAATGCTCGTATAGCTGCCTTCTATCACCCCCTAAATTTTTGCCCTCTTGTTAAGATTAACCCTGTGTATCTACATAAGTCCATGTACATCACTGTAGAACCCTCAGTATATGAATCTAGGAAGAGTTATCAATTATCAAACATGATTATTTAAAACAAACATCGGACCGTTTCTTCCATGGCTTCACACACACAGTTCAAATCGAAACTTCCAAGGTTCACTGTTATTGGCAAATCAGGAATCCAAACACGAAGAAAGAATTGTGAGCGTCGCAGCGCCTTCTCATGCGGAGAAGAATCTGCACAGATGTTAAAGAAACCATGCTTAAAATTAAAAGTGAAAAATTGGTTGTCAGTAATACAAATGGTTTTTTTATTAATTTGTATCTTAAGACGTTATGATTTAAACTAATTACGTTTAAAAATTGATTTAAATTATATTTGCATTTTTAGAATATTAGAGAGAGAGAGAGAGATCACTTTAGAGGGAGAACACCTTTTAATCTATCTTTAGAACCACCAATCGTCAGAGTCATTATCATAGCACGACTGACTGAAAAGCGAAAGGAACTTTACTGAAATGACATTTCAGGTGGTGTTTTATTGTAGCATAGAGCAAGTAAATGAAGCTATTATTCCGAGCAATACTCGGGTAAATCTGTAGATATTTTGGACTTTAATCTTGAAATAGTGCAATCAGACTTAAAGAACATTGTGAGGCCTGTTGATGTCAGTTGTGACAGCTATATGATTTCAGTGAAAATTCGAATAAGCCATGATAAAAATTAAGTCCGACAATCAATGAAAAGTTTACTGCATTCCGATACTCAGCGTAAAACACTGAGGGAAGCTCACTTTATATTCTTTCTTTACGAATAACTGCTCTGGCGGGGGCAAATAAAATATGTCTACTATGTCAAAATTTCAAATCGAAAGTAGTCCGTCTTTTTCAGCCTCTTGCATAACTCAACATGTTAACTCTCGAAAACATTATCTTCTGTTTCAGTGCGTTTTTCAAATTCTAAGTTTCAAAGTTCTAATTCAAAAGGAACTCAAAAGAGACTCTAGATATGCACTTATTTTTAATGACGTAGAACACATATATTTACATAAATCCGTGCATATCACTGTAAAACACTCAATATACGAATCTAGAGTAAATTATCAAATATCAAACATAATTATTTAAAATAAACATCGAACATTTTCTTCTGCAGGTATAGGTACAGGTAAAAGTATGGGAGAACGCAAACAGTTTAAATCTAAGTTCCAAACTTCACTGCTACTGCCAAATTAGGAATCAAAACAATACAAAAGATTTGTGAGAGTCGCAGCGCCTTCTTGTGCGGAGAAGAATCTGCACAGATGTTAAAGGAACCATGCTTAAATCCAAATGTGACAATTTGGTAGTCAGTAATAAAAATGTTTTGTATTAAATTATGTCTTAGGACATTATCATTGAAACTAATTACGTATAAAAAATGTCTTAAATTATATTTAAGACTAGTTAAGGGTACTTTTTTCCACCGCCTTTGACCGCAGACTTTGAATCTCTGCGACGGCATCGCTGATTCGTTATATTTTCTGGCTCTAATGTATATCTAACCGCTTTACAGTGGTAAATAAAATGTGGTGGACGATAATTCGTCAACACCAGGATCTAGGGAATGAGTCCCCGTTCCTCCAGTCGGGTTTTAAGTTGGACAGAATGTAAGGTATTCTCCTGCTCTTTACCGCGTATAGCTTTGCGATATAATTGAGAGCACATTCAGTTACCAATCAGAGGGCATGGAGTTCGAATGCCGGCGAAGGAATCGCACATTGTTTTATGTTTTTTTGTTTCGACAAAGTTAATGACTCTAGAGAATCAAACTTCAGTGACAATAGTATCAAAGTTTAACGTACTATCTAAATTCACACGTAAAATGTTTCAAATTACTTAAAAGACTTCATGTAGCTCCTATTTAATGTTTTTTATATGGGAATTTGACTTTGGAATTTTGCTCAAAGTCAACTAAATTATTTACGTTCTAGTAATGGACTTTCTCTTTCACTTTGAATTTAGAACAAACGTGGCATTTACCTTCAGTTTCCCGGTTAAAATAATCACAATAAAGTACACTATTATAAAACATGCGTAACGTCGCTAAGAAATCAAAAAAACGAATCCAACTTAACATAAGAAAAAGAAGATAGATCGAAACTGAAGTCTCAAAAACTGTTATTTTTGTTTAAATCTTCAAAAACAATTTTTTGGATTAAATGCATACTGCATCTGAGGCTTCATCTTATAAAATATTAATGATAAAATGACTTGCATTATTGCTTTAAGAACAGTTGGTATCTTTTTCAAGACATTAAACCTTTTTACCTAATTAACTTGTTTATTCATCTGCTTTCCAACTAGTGTTTTGAATCTGCATTTGCAAATCAAAAAATTTACATCATTCTGTTAAAAAGAACAATATAATATTATTTTCAATACATATTTTCAAATTACTCTTTTCGCTCAGTTATTCAAACTCTTACTGATTTTAAGTGTGCAATGACTATTTTCCCATCTTCGTGGAAATTGTTGTTTTAGTAATTACGAACACTTTCTTGTTTACACAGAAGAACTGCAATGACATTTAACATTGTGAGAAAAAATAATTTTTAGTTACTGAATTTCGGTAAGGAAACAAATTTTTGCATGTTTTCAGGGAAATTGTTACTAAAATAGCTCGTTTAATTAGAAGAATTAAATTTTTGTGCAAATTTAATTTCTAATTAAAGTGATAAAAAAAGAAACCAAAATAAGCACAGCGCAATGCTCTCGTATCTTGCATGGTATTGATTTTACAAGATTTGAAACTATTTTCCTTATAAAACTTCAAGGCGCTTAACTTTATGCTACATATATTTGTGAAAAATGTGTTCGAGTTTGAGACTTTTTTAAGAAATGTTAAATTAATACCACAGCTTTGCGTATTTCAGAAAATATATTTGATTTGAGATTTATAAAGCAAAGCATCTTTAATTGTGCATCTTGGTTGTATAACTTTGCACTGTTTATATTCCTTATTCGTAAAACAGTGATATTACATTGTACACTTTATGGCTCAATGTGAAGAAACATAACAGGATATGATAACTCCAATTCCAGACAGCATGACTTGCAATTTTCTGTAATTCGTATTTCAGAGCAGCCTGCTAAATATCCTATTATACATATTCAGTTTAGATGAGTCAAATAAGAAACGAATGTATGAGGAATCGCATGAATTTAACTCCTTTATTTTAAACAAACGATAAATTATACTAGTATAATTTATGTGATGGACCATTTATGTCTAACTCTTATAAATCACTATAGAGTCTATAAAGATCTTCGTTGCCGCGAAACCTGAAAAAAAAGCTTTTTCCTCTCCAGCACTCGAACTACGGTTTGCTTTAATTGCTAGTTAGATACGTTAACGACTTAACCACGGAATTATATACGAGGGAATGTGGCAATGTTTCTCACACAGTACAACCATAAATGAAGAACTAGATTATGGAAAACATTTACCCTCTAACAACAGCATAAAGTTATTAAGAATAATTCCCACCTTTAAATAACACTGGTACCCATAAATGAAGAAATACATTATGAGAAACGTTTACCATCTAATAACTGCATACAATTATTATGAATAATTCTCGCCTTTAAATAGCTTAACCACTTCCTTTCAAAGTTGTTTAGTTTTCAGCAAAAAATTATTAGTTTTCATTAGATCACGTGAACACATTTGCCTGAGCTAATTTCAGCTAATGTAACTTCTAAGGAAGATTTATTGCGAGGTTAATGGATTAAAGGCCTATAATATAGTTCTACCATGCTAACATTTCAACAGTGTTACTTTTCCTAAACTATGCGCAGAAAACAGTGGCATATCCTGAATTTTCATAAAGAACATCCTGCTTAGCATCAAATTTTTAAAAACTTACTTTAATCAACGGAAACTAAAATGATATTTATTCTAAAATTGGAAATATTTGGTTAAAATTATGTTATTAAATATTGCACATCTGAATGACTTCACATTATTTATACACATTCTGTTTTTTGGGGGGAGGAGAACCTTCTTTTCTTGCATATTGGTCAAAATTGATTTTACACAAACGCAAAAGAAAAATCGATTTTTTTTATGTGGAATTCATAGTTTTTTTTATAGAACCATTCGAAGCAATAAGAAATATCCATGCTAAATTGTACCTACGTTCTTAATTTGTGGCTTTTCGTTTTCGATGCAAGCATAAAATTTACGAAACGTCTTAAAGATTTGGTGGTGAATTAACACTATATCTTGTAAGAACCTCAGAAACAGGGAAAGGGAATAAAGAACCCTTTTATTTGACTCAAAATAAGAGTTAAGAGATGGCGCCGCTTGTGCTTACAGAAACCAACAATTATGGTTTAAATCAAAGATAATGATTTTGTAAGGTATATTTTTATTTTATAACAGTGAAGTCAATGCATCGTTCCTGTCTCTACGGGCTTCAACTTACTACCAGAATGAGTTTTTAGAATCGCATTTAATGCAAATAGGAAAGAGAATGGTATGTTTAACTGACTTCGACAGAGAGAGTGAGGATTCCTGAGTAGCACGCCTTTGCCTTTGGGCTAAGTCTCTCTAAGCTATTGTTATGCTGGCCGTATTATGCGCCTTTTGATAGTTCGCTAATAATTTAATATTACGGGCCAACTAGATTAGAATTGTGTTAGCTTCGGCTAAATCTCTTTCGTTAGTCATTAGTTAGCTCTTATTTCTACATTTTGAGTTTAAGCCCAAGTGGAGGTTTTGTTGTACGTCGAAACAAAGGGGCTGGCTGTTAATCTTATTTTGAGCAAATAAAAGGTAATTAACCCTTCTTGAGTTTACGTTTCGGTTCTTAAGAGATTATTCGCTTAGCAATTTACTCAGTTCCTCGCCACTTAATTTGACAGAATAAAAGTGAGGAATCCTACAACTTAACTAAAATTAAGAAACTTAAATTAGCCTAAGGGCTCCACAATTGGCTCTAACCTAAGGTCGGCGAAACAAGCCTAATGGCGAGAATGACGCAACGCCACATAATACTATTAGCAAGAGAATCAATTTAGCAATATGGCCTTCAGTAAGCAGAACATGTTCTAATTGTGTCCCCTAAAATCTTCCTTTAAATGCTCTTTTCTTGCTACCTCTTTTGAACATCGCACGAGCTGGAAATTTACATTCTGGCAGGAAAATGGAAATGAGGAGAATAGGAAAGCTGATTAACATAAAATAAATGGCTAAAGAACTCAAACGATACCTTACAGGTTTTTCAATTTTATGTAATTTTTTTCAGTTTAAGAAGTCAGACTAATCAGAGTCATTAAACGACAACTCCTATTTTATAAAAAATTGTGTAAGATTTAAAGTTTTAATATCTTTATTATGCCATCTTTATAAAGATTATTTATTAAATAAAATTTATATTATTAAAACATAAAATTAACATAAAGATGATTTATCTTTAAATATAATTATCTTGAAATAACAATATATAATGTATAGGGATTATTTATCTTATTAAAATTAAATATTTTTTCTTCCTCATTTAATTGAAAATCACTTGTATGAGTAAAGAACTGAATTGTTCTAATATTACAGCCAGGGCTTAATTTGTATAATCAGAACTGCTGGAGATCTGCAGAACGCCATCAGAAACACTGAACGAATATAAATAAGTAAAACAATAGCAATGAATAATGATAAATTAAGTAAAATATAAAAGGAAAAGTATTAAATGATGTTGACTATAAGTTAATGAAAAGTTAAAATATTATAAATATTAAATAAAAATGAGTAAATTAATAGAACATTAAAATAAAATCATAAGAATTAAATGAAATAATTAAAACGAAAGAAAGGTGAGTAAATTTAGAATAATAAAACTAGATGCAGAAAATGAAAATTTCCTCCCCTTCATAGCATTTATCGCAAATGATCGAAATCATCTGTCAGTTAGCTGTCTCATCATCGAAAACATTTCACAAAGTATACCACAAGAATTAGTCTGATATTATACTCGCAAAAAGGCAAGAGGATACATAAACAATCAAAATTCGTACAAACAGAAACGGATTCGAACTCTCAGACTGCAGTTCAGATTAGCTAACTGCTATCAGTTCAAGAGGGCAATAAAACAAAAGCAACTACTTTGGTTACTCTTTTTCTCACTGAGATAAGACGGCGTTTTTATTTTGGCTTCTGATTATCTCAATGAAAGTTTTACCAAATGAGTATGGCAATAAAATTTTCTGTTTCTGGTGAGATCACCTTTTGACAAGGATAATTTTCTTTCTCAGTTTCCGAAATTTTCTTAGGCATGCGTTTCTCGGACAAGCTGAGAATTTCATTCTATATCCAATACCAATATGAGTTTCACTTAACTACTAAATAAATACCTAACTGAGAAGTACTGTAGCCGGGCATCGGCTGAATTGAACACTTGATCAAAGCGAAATATTTCGCGTCTTAAAATAGATGTATAGATACATTAAAAATGTTAAATTCATAATTTGAAACTAACAATGAAAAACGAAAACCTTTCTAAACATCGCAACATATTAACTAGCTCATCTTCTTGCATTATGAAGTTTGAATATGTTTCACGTTTTCACCTTTACATGATCTATTCTATGACTGTGTATCTAAAGCTTTGTATTTAAATTTATTAATATGGATTTTACTAAGCGACTCAGTTAAAAGAAAACAACTTCTTTATCATAATTTAAAATTTCGTATGCCATGCATTCTTAGCGTTCCCTGAGACTGCATAACAGATGTACTTTATAGTTAAACTTTCTCAAACTTGTTTACGGAATCTGTTCTAGCTTTATTAGCTACTTCTTAAAGTTTCTCAAACATTGAACAGATATCTCAATCAACAATAGTGTAAAAACTGCACATGTTTGTTCTTGTATTAAAGTGGCGCATACATCGTGCTATTACTTTTAATAATAGGTCCGTTAATTAAATGCCATTCTGTAGTAATTTTTATTTTTATATTAGCGTTTTCAGAAAATTCATTTAAAAATCTTTATATGAATAATGTATTGTAAAATTCCCTTTTCAAATAATACTATCGCGGTCCTATTTTATATTATTAAAATACACACATAGTTCTATCAAAAAGAGTCTTTCACTGATTTTAATTTCATCTCAAATGAATCTTACGATACGAGACCAGCTGTGTCACGATCTCAAAATTATATTTCACTTACCAAAGAGGATAACGGCAATCATTAATTTGTAAAAATGTGTCTTTCTCTTACACTAAAAGTATCTTCTAAATCTTAAGCGCTATAAGGTGGCGCATAACCTCGCATTATTATTTTTCGGTTTTGAAGAAGATATTTTTCTCTACAAATGAACGAAACACTGCCACAGCTTCGAAATCAATAGGAATGATGAATAGATGGATCAACTTGGTAATTTATGGCAAAATGATAGAATTATTTCATCGGTTTCTGATAACACTTAGTGATTTATTACGAAATGATAGCTTGATTCTAGAATAACTGAAGTATTTGAAATTTCTAATAGCTTCTACAAAACCTTTTACTTTACCATTACAAATAGATGCTTCTGAATGATATTCTTTAGTTGCCCAAACCCTTCATTCTATTAGAATATCGTAAAAGAGACTATTATCTGAGAATTGCTTTTACATTTGTCAAAAATATATGGAGTAGTTGTAATTGTTCCGAATGATTACGATATGAAAGATTGCGTCTTAGTTTGAACGGCATTGGCAACCATTGTAGCAAATATCCTTCTTTTGTAAGCAAGCGATAAAAATGATAAAGTATTTGGGTGTACACTTCAATAGCATTGGAAATTAGCAATATTTTATTCATTTTATTGAAGGCAGATTTTAAAACCATCTTTTAACATAATTTATTAGAACTGTGTTCTGCCAACATACAAGGACACGTGAATGATATTTTTTTCAAAACATATGGCTTTCAAGCTATCAATGGGGCAAAATACAGATCAAAAGTATTCCCTATACAGTAAGTTCGGAGCTTCTAAAATGTACTATAATGAAATAGCAAGACCAACAAATAACGGTTATAATAAAGACGATGATGAATATTTAATTTTGAATTACTGAAGAGCATTCATTTAACTTGTACAGTTGTTTACAGATTTCCTTAACGGGGAGCTATTTGTTTTAGTAATAAAGGCATTAAATGCATTGAAAATTAAAATATAAGTAACTTTATTTGATGTAAACGTATTTAATGTAAAAGAAAAAAAAAGGTATTCTAAGTAGGTCTATGCTGACATACGAAATTTAACATCCCTGTCATATATAAGAATAAAATTTAAAGAATATGTCACCAAGGAAAGATTTTTATTGCTCTAAAATTAAACAACAGGAAACGAAATGTTCTCTCATATGTTTATAGTTTTAATTTTTTTCGAAGTTTTTTTAACATAAAAACAAATTGGTTTTCTTGATCAAAACATACTTTCCAGGTCTTCAGAACAAAAGCAAGATGCAATCTGAAAATTTTGGATTACAATCTAACGCTTCAAAGAAGAGTTTACGAATAAAACATTTTTTGAATATGGGAAAACAATAACAAAATGTAACATTTTTAAACAAATATATCGCTTATTTTTTGACGGCTGCTCATCAGTATGTTGTCAACAATGTGCTCACCAGTTTTATTTATCAGCCACGAGATTTTGTGGCTAAATGAAAACGAAAAATCTTCTTCAAGCTTTTTAAATTCCAGTTCCGTAACCAAAAAAAAAATCTGGTAACATTCGATACTTTGAGATACTTGTATTATTCCGAAACTGAATCAGAAAAATTATAACCATATTTCAGTAGATCTACTGAACTACCTCTTTGGGTAACAAAAACGAAAAGAAGTATTTTAATCTAGATTTAAAATTTTATAAAATTTTTAGCTCGTTACTCTCCTTTTTACAAACAACATGGTGTCGGTTATCTTCCCCTATTCTCGCGTTCCCTTATCATGCAGAAACCTTGCAGTAATAAAAGAATCGCCTTGACGCTCTTATTAAAAAAAATTGATGGGATTCTAACTTATATGCTATTTATTGCAAGTAATAGCACGTTTTCGGCTGCTTAGTGATTGTTTATTTCTAATATAAATTGTTTTAATAAAAAATATTTATTCATTTATTTATCTATCTATCTATTTATTTCTGATGTTTTTATATCTTGTTAGAAAGTTTTGATAGGGTTCTTACTTGTCCCTTACTTATTTTAATAATATAAAAGCAGATTTTAGGCATTTTGATGATTGATTTTTTTCTAACATAAACAGTTTTAATGAAAGGATTCCCCTATTTATTAATCCAAACGGGCAATTTTCCCTGAAGGACTATTAATTTCGTTTTGGCATTTTGCGTTGGTTCACTTTTCAAATTGTTGCCAGCAAATATTAGAGACCTGTATTATATTTAATGAAATTAAATAATAAAGAATCTGCATAAATGTATGTATGTTTCTCGCATTGTGATGAAACAACGGTTTCTAGAGCCATCCAATTTTGAATAACGTATATTTCCACCCGAATACGGCCATCTGGAAGCCCTAATTCGCAATTTGTTTTACTATCTATTTCATATCATATAAAACATAACGAATTTTTGATTAACAAATTCAATGATTTCAAAGTGAGCAATGGAAACACTGTACGAAGAAAAAAACATTTTTATCTCCAGCGCGCGAGACTGTGTATCGGAAATTCTATGATAATAGATATGCTCATTTTAAAATTATTTTGCGATATCGCTGTTGAACTGAATTATATGGTTTATGGGCTATGAACATGATATTTAATAAATAAAGGTAACCCACAAAACGTTAACGAAACGCCCCTTTGGGCGTAATGTAAAATCTGGAAACTTTCAGAATTTTTTTTTTATATATATATTTGTTTCCACGGTGAATCAAATGATGCAGGATTTATTTGCGACAGTAATCATTAACACAATTAGAAACGACTGTAAAGTAAATTAATATATTATAATACATATAATGACTCCAATGACTACAGTAATGGTGTCATCTTAACGTGTAATGCCGTGAAATTTCGTATGCGGTGGCTGGTAAAAGAATACAAAAGGGTGATGATCTGTGTCGAGCTAATGTTGAGACTCCATGTGCTGTATTAGGTCATGATTGCGTTTTGTTAGTCTTCGTATTACTTAGAGCATGTAGATTTAAAAACACTGTAAAGTATATATTTATTTTAATTAACCAATTATTTTATATATTATGCAGCCTTATTGTTATTTCTCCTTTTCTGCCAGAATGCTAATTTTAGCTCTCGCGTATTTAAATGAAGGAGTAACAGAAAGTATTTAAAGAAGGGTTTTGAATTGTTCCGCCTGGCTGAAAGCCATATTACTAGTTGAAATTCTATGATAGCAGTATGTTTCAGCGTTACTTTATTCTTGTCAACAGTGCTTGTCAGCCATTGTAGGCTTGAGCCGCTTACGAGTTATTTATGTGCAGCCTTTTGGCTAATTTAAGGCTTAGTTTTAGTTTGAAATTCCCTACTTTTGAGTTTACGATATCAATGCTAGCTGGTTTTGTAAGCATTAGGAATGCTTTCTGTTCAACTATTTGAATTCTTAATAAAAAGAGTTTTTACTTTCTTATTACGTTCTTTGTTTCTTAACTAGACATAGCGATAAATCGCTTAACTCCTTTTAGAATCTTGACTCAGTGTATGTTGTCAAAGAAAGTAAGAATCTACATTGGCGCCCAAACTTCAGTAAAGACAATGTCTCAAGAAAATTCTACATTTAGTCTGGCTACCTCAGTGTCGCAAGACCCACCAGCACCACTTAGTCTCATGGACAAATTTGGATTTATTGTAGACGCTATGAGGGCTATCATGAAACCCGTAGTGATTTTCAAGGGGAAATCCAACGTAACTCTTGAGCAGTTAAATTTGCAATTTTATACTGTATGCCAGAAATGCAAAAAGTTACAATAGCATCTGCCACTTTAAGACGACAGGCTTCTAGCTGGTGTAAATGCACTGTCAATTTTGAGTTGGCTGCAGGCGCACGGGGCGCAGTAAAAGTTTTAATTCTTAATTACACCTTTTTCCAATTTACTTATATATATATATATATATAAACTAACAGGGTGTCAAACGTAAGAAAAAATATTTTTGTTTACAGTAATAAGATATAGTAAGCGATACAATGAATAAAAACATGTCAAATATAGAATAAGTAAATATTCAACATCTTCAATGCTTGCATCCTCTCGTATTTATTTAGTTATTTATTTTCACACTATTGATTGACAAAAAATTCTGAGAGCTTTCAGATTTCAGACATTTGATATTACACGGAGCACACGTTTTTGGTATCATCCGTAGACAGGTAACAATGAAGCATACATATCGATTTGGAGCACAGTTTCGTCGAGTTCACATAAATAATGACAAATTCAAGTGCTGAGATAATATTTCTATTCGCAACACATTTTAGGTACAGAAATTGAAAATGCAAGTAGATTTTGAGCAGGCACGTGTTAGGCGTATTCGGGTCACCATTATAGTATTTTCCTATTCATTATAGTATTCCATCATTATAGTATAGTATTATAGTATAGCAGAGATTGTAGAATCATCATTCTGTAGAGATGTGTATTCATGAAAGCATAAAGATCACGTACCTGTTTTTATCTTCACTACTTTAATTAGATTAGAATATATTGCTTTAGCTACATAGATAATAACAGAAATATCAGTTGCGAGTCGCTCGACACATTCAAAGAATAATCTCAGGTGGGAATATGCGTTAATAGCACACATGCTAGCTCGCACAAAAATCGGAGTACTGCACAACCGGAGCGAAGTCAGTTCGATGCTTCACCTACGGTTACGAGAAACGAGCAGTTGGGGGTCAGTCTCAAATTATCTCTCCTAGTAGACGAGAGGGAGAAAGCAGATAGAGCCATCTCTGGGATTTGCCTGCTACATTATAGTTCTCCACAGAGGAATATTTTAATATACCAATCCCTGTTTTACGCAAGGTTGCACTATTTTTACGTCTTATGGTTTCGTCATTTTATCAAATAACACAGTCAAAATACAAATTGGTCGGGACGCAGGAACAACATCATCCGGGACAGTTTCGGTCAAAGCGGGAGATTTGGTAAGCCTAACATGTGGCTCAGGTAGATGATGCAATACAACAATACTGTTGGTCGCGTACGAGTTCGAAATGGAGTAATGCTCACAGAACCGATGATAGTTTCATAACATTTGTTTTCGCAAAAGAAACTTTTTACAGTTCTGGAACTTTCCGCAAAGCACTCGTCCAGCTCTTCTCTCACAGAGTCCAATCAGCAATTACACTTCAAATTAGTAAGAACGTTAAACGCAGTTCAAAATGCATCTGAAAGGCGAAGCTCTAACGGAAATCTCTCAATTCTCCGAACTCAACCCTGAATTAAATAACCCAGAATTGATGCTCTCTCCAGGTTTATATGTTTTCCCCGGTCGCGGAGAAATCTCTAGTATCTTCCAGTTCTCGAAATTATTGGAAGATATATATGTTTAAAGTTGCATATAAGGGCGGATACTCTTACATTTACGTATAGCGATCCATTACAGTTATTCAATTGCAGTATCAATTACAGATATACAGTGATCCAGACCACAATATCTCATATTTGACGACTTTCGGTGATTTCTCGCCAATTTTGGCCTACGTAATCAGTTGCCGAAACCATCTCACCACTTCCGCGATGTCTCACCAATTCAGCGAGATAGCCCTTTACCTCAATGTTAAATAGACTTGCTCCTATAATCTTAATTTTTCCAGCAGAAATTCGTCTCTCTTCAAACTTTTCATGTTACATCATATAAAAGATAATGCAATTTCACTAAAATTATTTACATATACACAAAATTCCTAACATCGATCGCTTCCTAAAGACTGCAGATCCCGGGCAATACAATATTTGTGCAGGAACCTAAACATACAATTAAGGCAAATTATTGAAATACTAAAACACTAATTTCAAAAAATAACATGCAACAAATCAAATACTAAATCAGTAATTAAATTCATGAAATTACAATTTTATGCAAAAATAAGACGAGATGGTTAGCCTATAGCGATAAACGACTTTAAGCTTAGACTCTGATAACTTTCAAATCCGAACCACAATGTCGTTCAGTCTATTTAGGACTGTGTGAGGACCATTCTCAAGGTGAGTGTAGTTTAGGAGAGAGTCCTTTCCGTCGAATCGGGTTCCATAACCACACCTTGTCACTTTATAAGGTAATTCTCCCTCCTTTTTAGCATGCCTTTGGGGTGTGAGGGAAAGGGTGATGGATGATGATTCTCTACCACCAGGATTTGGCGTTTGGGTCCCCTAATCCCCAGTCGCCCTTTAAAAGGGGAAGTATATTAGGTATTTATCCCGCCTTCTTAGTATGCTTCCGTGGTGCAATTGTCAGCACACTCGACGCGTATTCGAGAGGTCCGAGGTTCGAGTCTAGAGAGGGCATTACTCATTTTTAAAGTATCTTGCTACGAAATAACTTAATATCTGTACAATCTTCATTGAATCGACGTTCTGTAGCTCTTGTGTCGCATCGGGTCTTCATTTTCTCATTTCAAACTGACTTGCTCTCGGGCAAAATTGCGAGCGGTACTCTCGTGCACAGCATTGCGATAGGCTAATAAGAACAGAAATAATTTCTGATCCCAGTCCTGTTGGTTTCTGGAAACCATCAGAGAGAGGTTGTTAAGGATGGTTCGATTAAACCTCTCTAACATGTCGTCTAACTGCGGATATAAAGGTGTCGTTTGGGTTTTGTCTATGCTAAATAGTTTACGGAATCGTTTGATTACCGCTGAAATAAAATTAATTCCTTCACTGGAATGTAATCGAAGAGTCACTCCGAACCTGGAAATCCAGTGCTGTATCATTACCTCTGCTACCGTCACAGCCTTTTTATGAGGATCAGCATACGCTTCTAGTCACTTTGGGAAGTAATTAACGACAATAAAGATTTATTTGTCGCCATTAGTAGTTAGTGGCAAAGGTCGCAGGTTGTCAAATGCAATTCGTTCAAAAGGCGATCGTACAATGTATCGTTGCAGCTTCCCTCGACTGAGTTTCTTAGGCTAATTTCGACACACACATGTATCCCATTTGTGACACCAAACGTTGTTGCATTCATACACATTTGTAATGGACTGCACGCTGAAATAATGATAGCTGGATAAAATATATTTTCCCAAAATAAATATTTCTTAATTCTGGAGCTTTCCCTATAAGCACTCGCACAGCTCTTCTTTCACAGAGCATAATCAGTAGTTACACTTCAAATTGCTAAGAGCTTTAAACACAATGCATTGCAAAGCTCATTCAAAAGGCAAAGCTCTCACGGAGATTTCTTAGTATTCTTAGTTCAACGCTTAACTAAACAACTGAGAACTGATGCTCTCTCCTGACGTATATAGTTCCCTCCCTGCTGCCGAGAAATCTCTAATACCTTTCATTTCTCGAAATTACTGGAAGACATGATTCAGATAATGTAAGTTGCATATAAGAGCCGAAAACGGTTGCTGTTACATATAGAGATCAATTAGATTTACTCAGTTACATTAACAGTTACAGTTATACAGGGTCCAGACCCAAATGTCGGTAAATGATCGCCAAGTTTGGCGACTTTTGATGATTTCTCGCCATTAGTCCTCAAAACCATCGGCAGCTACACTATATCTCCGCAATTTAACGAGATAGTTCTTTACTTCAACATTAAATACACTTGCAGGTGGAATCTTATTTTTCCAGCAGAGCTTTCTCTCTTTCAGCCTCTTTATGTTACATTATACGAAAGATACTATAATTTCACATATAATTTGACTAAAATTATTTACATATATACAAAATTCATAACAAAACAATGATTTACACTAATACAAATGTGACTGATCATCGAAAAAAAAAAACAAAGTTAGAATAGACGCCAGTGAAAAAAATAATATGAGTAACTATTCGAGGATTTTCCTGAAATAAAGTCTTTATTTTAGGTCCCAGAATTTTTTCTAAGATTTTGCGAACCCGGGACAGTTTTCGGAAAATTTCAGTTTTGGTCAAAGCGGGACGTCTGGTTACTCTAACATGTGGTTCAGGTAGATTTACCCAATAAAATATACAGTAATTTACTTAAACACAAATATGGATAACTATTAATAACTAAGAAAGTTAGAGTTCACCCAGCAAAACTATTAATAAAAGCAGCTAATCTAAGTTTTTTTTAAATACAATCTCGTTTTATAATCCAGAATTTTTCATCAGGAAAATGAGGTTGGAATTACTAATTTCTTTTACTGATAAACGAAACTGAGAAACAAATTAGTTTTAAGTGATATTTTTATTAGCTATATTAAATGAAATACACTTGTCTAGAACTTTAAAAGAATTCAAATTAATTTCTCCTAAAAAGAGAAGCTGATTAATCTGTACGATGTTAGCTTGAGGGATCTATTACTGTCAAGTTAATTAATCAATGAATGGTAAGAACATAACACAAGTAAATAGCAAATGATGTGAGCTATGTGAGTTTTCCTTTTTGAAAAATAAATGTTAGTTCAAAACTTATAATATCATAAATTAATGAGATAAAAATCTGCCATTTACCATAATAAAATGACATATAAAATATATACCACAACTGCGTCGGAGCAATTTTAATGAAATTTCAATAAATTGAACTAAGAAAACTTTCTAAGCGCAGTATAACGGAACCATTGTTTAATCTTAAATATTTGTTATTTTTAAAAAAATATTTAATTCAGCCTCTCAGGCTTTGAAAATGGGTAAGAATAATAATTCCTTTTCAAAAATTCAAAAATACATTCATAACTAAAAAAGGAATAAATCTTCGAGCTTGCAATTAGTATTTATTCTTATTTATATCACAACACATAGTTAAATATTAATAAAATATGCAGCTTAAGGTAAATACACTAAGGTAATTTTTAATATTGTTGTGTTACATATTGGTCAACGTTTCATTGGCTATAATTAAAATATTTCAGAAGATCTAGACACCTTATTTTTAGAGGCAGACTCCTAGAATGAACTTTTTTTTTCATTTTCTTATCCAATAAAAATGGAATTTACCTTCACAGTTATTCCAATTTTAGATCAAATTTAAGTAAACACTCATTTTTAGTGTTGGAGACAATAATTTTATATATAAAACTTACTTAAACTCCTTTTTTATGTCAAGTTTATTTCAATTCTAATGCATTTTAATGTCTTTTGTTGGTAGTACTGTGTTACTTATTGTGCTAAATTAACTATTTATTATAATTCTACAAATTTGAGTATTACAAATCACTTTACGAAACTTGATACTGTCTGCTATAATAATATCAAGTGCGAATAATCTCAATCAAGTGACTAGCGAATATAAATGTACTTAATATTAACGTTTGTAGAGCGCTTGATATTGATGGATTAGACCATTTCAGCGCATAGAAGATGGCTACTGTTAAAATAAATTGTTTAATGGCGAAATTTAAGATAGAAATTCACTTAAATGCCACGAACGCCATCTATTGACACTTATAAAAGCTAATTCTGAGCTCATCATTCTAAATTACCATTGCACGTTCTCTAACATTCATGTTGTTTTTTCTTATCTCAGAATACTGCGGATATCCTTTTAAATTTTGTCATGAGGTTGGTCTTTTAACTAACAGATTTTTGAAAATATTTGCACTGAACAATCATTTAAAGCACAGAATCTGAACTACGAGGATGCTTTTTATCCTTACTTACTCTAGAAAAATTAAAGAATCGGTTACAAAATTGTTGTAAGAGTAGGCAAGTTTTACTGTTATATTAATTATGCATGAGTTTATAAATAAGCTGAAAACGTATCTCTATTTGCTTATTTAGAAAAGCAGTGAAAATGGTAGTTCAGAAGCAAAAGTATTCATTATAAGAGTGGATATGTATGAGATAAAATAACGTAAGTTTATAATCGCATGGCTTATTAAATGATTGTTTATCTAAAAGCTTTAATGCGAATTATATCAAAATTCTTTTTAAAAATCATTGTACGGTGTACAGTAATTTGATTGTGAAATGATTAATTAGGAAAGGGTCAAAATAGTGTATCGAAATCTGTAATATCGATGAATGAGGTGAGTTAATATTTCGCTAGGAAACCAAATAAGTATTTAAGTAATGTGTCGCCTTTTAGGATTATTGATAAAAAATAAATCCTTTCAAATGATAGAGATAAAACAACGCGCCATTTGTACATTTTATGGAGGCTTCTTCTAATACTTAAATATATTAAAATTTCTTTAAAATTAAATGATAAAAGGAAACAAAATCGCTTTTCAGCGCTCAAATAGTTAGGATTTCCGTTGTGAACCAACTAGGGAATTAAAATTACGTACAAACAGATGTAAAGAATTTAGAGCGAACGAAGTGTGCATTTTTTGCAAATACCTATTGCAATTTCGTGAATACCTTTTTTGCAATTTTGTAAATTTCGTTTCGTAAGCACGTGTTTGTTAAGTCATTTTATGCAATATCCCGCTAGTGTAGAAACAAAAATATCCAATCACTCTCAACTAAAGAAAACGTAGGGCCACATGCCAGATAGCACTTTGGTATATATGTTGATCGCGTGACTATTTTACGTACTAATTCGCTGTAAACAGCCTATAAGAGAAAACTGCTGAAGACTTTGAGATTGTCTAAGCTCGAAGCTGCAAGAATGTAAAAATAGTTAGGATTTCCGTTGTGAACCAACTAGGGAATTACAATTACGTATAAACAGATGTAAAGAATTTAGAGCGAACGAAGTGTGCATTTTTTGCAAATACCTATTGCAATTTCGTGAATACCTTTTTCGCAATTTTGTAAATTTCGTTTCGTAAGCACGTGTTTGTTAAGTCATCTTATGCAATATCCCGCTAGTGTAGAAACAAAAATATCCAATCACTCTCAACTAAAGAAAAAGTAGGGCCGCATGCCAGATAGCACTTTGGTATATATGTTGATCGCGTGACTATTTTACGTACTAATTCGCTGTAAACAGCCTATAAGAGAAAACTGCTGAAGACTTTGAGATTGTCTAAGCTCGAAGCTGCAAGAATGTGGAAAATTTATTTCGCTATATCTTCTGCAAATTTAGAGCAAAAGCAAAACATACTTTGTGAAAACAATTGATAAGATGAATCGTGTTCACACGACCTATTTGGAGGTGTGCTACATTTTGTAAAGTATGATAAACATGTCTGAAAAACCCACGGAGACTTAAGATTGGTGATATTCGTTATAGATTTTTAAGCAATTTCAAGAAATGTCTTCGCTGTCTCTGTCCAACAGATAAAAGGGATACCAAAACACATTACTTCTGAGAAAACAAGCCACAACGGCGATCTGTATAGGGACTCAGAATCTCAAGTGGAAGCTTTTATTATATCTTTAGAATGATTTAATGCACCAGTCTTTCATCAAATTCAACTTAATGAGACATTTTTCAGACACTACAAGAACATGTGATGTCCTGAGGGTACCTGCCCACAACGGAATACTGAGCAATGAAGTCTAAAGTCTCACGGGTCATATATTTTAATTTAATTTTAAATAATTGTGTTTATTGCCTTAATGTATTATTTAATTTTTATAATTTATTGCGTTTATTGTTTATTGTCACACTTATTGTTTTACAGTTGTCGTACCATGCACATCCATTTAACTCAGCCATATTTGTTATCTGTGTTGTATGCATCAAAAGAACTTTATAGTCCCTCAAGTTGTGAAAGCGCTTTAACTGTATTATAGTTTTACTAATCCACCTCTGGCTCAATAACATGTAGAAACTGTATTTACTCTCATGTCTTCATTCATCTTTGAACCACTCACTCATGCAGCACTCGTCATGCCACACCCTCGAACTTTGACTTTTGAAAGTACTGAAACACATTACTTACTTACTCTGTCCCCAAAGATAGCCCTGGAGAGCCTGCAATCCAGAATATTTTGAAGCAAAGATAATTCTGTCAGCAGGGTTGCCTCGTCTGCTCCAGTGGATCGACTGTTCTGGTTTCGATGGGAGAAAGAAAGTATAAATGTCCTAAAATATATATGAAATATTTTCAAATAGATTTATTACTATTTTAGAAACGCAAAAGCAAAATAATAGAAGAATCAAAGTCTTATATCAATATTTTTATTAAAAGATAGCTATAAGCAGTTTAAACAATCTTATTCAGTATACTGAACATGAAATAAAGCTACTTCCTACCATTTTTCTTGCTAAATTTCTTTTAGTTCTACAGTAAAGAAGAGATAAACCATAGTATTCCTTACTTCCAAAGAAAGGTTTCATAGAATTCAATAACATTTTGATCTTTTTATTGAGGAAATAAAGGTATTTTAACTGATAAAAATATAACACACATTTAGCTACGCTAATGTACGCTCCTATTTAGCAAGATATTTCCGAAAGCATTTGTTATATAAACGGTAATTTCGTTTCCTGTGTAGGGTTTATATTTATTTTAACTAACATTTATTTTAAGTTTAAATCATCTTTCCTGTTTAGCCTTCATTTTCCCCTAGAAATGCCCGTGCCAGAGTATGTAAATTGTAGTAGCATGCACAGTTTATTCAAATTTAACGGAAGCTAGTTGAATTAAATAGTAGACGAAACAAGAGTGTGAGGGTCTTGCTTTGAAGTTACGCTAGTGAGATTCCTCGGTAGATTTTAGGTCGGCGCGTGTCGGCCTGTGTGCCTAGCTTTGCAGAAGTGCTAATTTTCAACTGTTTAATCAGTAATCTTGCTGAAATCTCAGCGGTAATTAACAACGCGGTTAGTTTAGGATCTCAGAGCCTCGTCGGTAGTGTTTTGATATTTGTCACCTAGTTATTACTTTCAGTTTTACGTTTTGTTTTAGTTTACCGCCGGGTTGGCGCAGTTTGTGAACGTCAAGTAGACGTATTTGTCATTTTAAAGATAAAATAAAAAGGGTTCTAATCCCTTCTTACGTTTCTGTGTAAATTTACACATAGTTGCAGTCACTACCCCAGTTTCTGACCAGTTGGGCCAGCGATATCTTACACCTGAAACAAGAGACATGGACCATGGGGAATATTGCACTTATCAACTGATTGCATCATATTGTAGAAATTTATATTTATTTTAACTAGAGCGTTAAATTTAATTTCATGTTTACTTTCCTATAAGCCTCCATTTTCCCTAATTGCCAATGTCAGAATATTTAAATTTGGTAGCGCGCGTGAAATAATGCAAATTCTACCTTGAGGAGAACAAATTTAAATACCGAGTTCGAGAAGGAAAGTTAGGTAGTGTGGGCGAACACTGCTTTCGTAGCGTGAGCTTCTGCTTGGCATTTATTGCTGGTTAAAGTGGCGTAACAGCTAGTACTTTGCTGCCACTATATTTTCGGCGCTGTTTTAAAAAACAAAATATTCTGAGCCCTGTAGCGTAATTCTGTTACTTGTTAATATCTTCAAAATTTTAGTTTAGTTCTTGTTATTTGAGTTACCGCCCGAGTGAGGCGTGTTGTGTTAGCGTCAAGTCGATGCATTGTAAATTTTAAAAGAGTTAATAAAGGGTTCTTTTTACCCTTCTCCTGTGTTGTTTCTATACATATTTCAATTATTACTTTAGAAGATAGATCAGATGGTCTTAGAATATATTAGAATATAATGTGTAGCTCAGGTCTGGCCCGTCTTTACAAAATTAAACTGAACTACTGTGATATAGATGCCAAGCTAAAAATAACATTAATTGTTGTGAACAAGGTTGGTCTGATTCTATGCGATGAATCCATTAACACATTCTGCAAGATGAAAAAAGCAAAAGCAGTATTTGGATCGGATAATATTTCTATTTATCAGTGCTCTAATTCTCTGTATACCAATTGATACTTGATCTGACGAATTGATACTTGATTTATCAGTGCACTAATTCTCTGTATACGAATTGATACTTGACCAATCGAATGACATGTGATACATTTTTCAAATTCTACCAGCATTTCCATTCGAGTACAATATTGTTTTATCTTTTAGTTCGTGCCATAATATTTGCTCAAACCAAAAAGCTATTGATATAAGAAAACACAATCGGATAGTTATTTCATGTAAGTGAAAACTAACAGAATCTCTTACCGCATTATATTTAGAAGTCTTTCATTGATTGTAATGGTTCATTCGTCAATCCAGTCAGTTGCTTTTAGAAAAGAAGTCATAGGGGTTCTAGAATCCTGTTTCAAATTTCGTGTTATAGTAATTTAAATCAGGAATCCAGATGTTTTGCTTTAAGATTAGCAGTTTTGTATAGCACAGATGTCTTGCTTTAAGATTAGTAGTTTTGAATAGCGGAATTTCTTATAAGACAGATCTGAGTGATAATATTTAGTGTTGACAAGTATTGCCTTTGTAAACTTTTCAGTTTCTGTTTAAAAGCCCACAAAAGTTATAGTCCCATAAAAGTTGTACGGTAACAGTCTGTGATTCGTGTCAGCTATATTTTAGTCGAGGAAACATTTGAAATAACTCGCAGACTATCAAAGACCAACAAACAGACTGTTAAGAAATGTCTAAGAGGGAGTTACATATTCTATAAGGCATTTTCTTCCTTCTTTCAGCATGCCTTTGTGGTGTAACTGGAAGCAAGTCTGTCGCGTAATCGGGAGGTCTGGAGTTTGAATCCCGGCGCAAGCATAGGGGATTTTTTTCGATTTCCTTACTTCGAAAAATTCTAATAATATCTCTACAAGTAACCTTGAACTGAAAAGTGTGTTGGGTGACAACTCGTCACCACCAGGATTTGGCGATTGTGTCTCATCAGTCGCAGTCGTTTGAAAGGGCAAAACATTTTCTCGCGCTTTTCCGAATGCCTTGTGTTGTAAATGGAAGTATGTCCGATACGTAATCGGGAGGTCAGGAGTTTGAATCCCAGAAAGGGCATTACGGATTTCCTCACTTCCTGACATTGAAAAATTATGAAAGGCTACAAATCGTGCCCAAACTAAAACGGTGGTCTACGAGAATTCTTCCCCATTAAGATTTGACAATTGGATCCTCTCATCCTCAATCGCCCTTTAAAAGCTGAAGTGTATAAGGTATTTCTTTCTTCTTTCCTCGTGCCTTCATTGCTTTACTAAAAACACGTCAGGAGCGTATCCGGGAGATCAGAAGTTCGAATTCCGGAGACAGCACCACATATTTTTCATATCTCCTACTTCGAACCAAAAAGGACTTAATGTGTCTACAGTTCTGTATTACCGATATTTGTGTTTTGTAAATTGCATACAGAAAAATTTATGAATCTGACAACCTTCCAATGAAATGAAATCTACACAACTAGTATCAAATTTGACTTTTATTTGCACTGAATGCAAAATGAGGCAATTTCTCAAAGATGAAAGGCTGATTGCGTAGAAAAGCATGCTTTGTATTCTTAAAGTTTCTTTTTACATTCCTACATATATAATCTATTCGCTATTAATATGTTAGATTTTCGGTGTATAGTATATTTATCTTTTCAGTTGCATTTATTCACTCTTACTATCTGCACCGACTATTCTGTAACTGTACCTTTACAATAATACGATTACAATTAGCTATTTAATATGAGCTAAGTCTTGTTGTTGCTTAAAGATTTAAACAGGACTTTTCTGCAGCACGTTTCTCTTGCGTACTCGTTTTTAATTTACTATTTATTTCTGTTCAGATAAATAATTATTTTACTAGATTTTCAATCTAAAATTAAAGATGTAATTAAGAAAATAAAATATTTGAAAATAGCATTAATTTCTAATAAGATTTTTCTAAACTTCATAAGGGGATAAATAAATAAGACGCAAGAGCAGAAAATTAAATGAAAACACGTCATTCTGTATTTTAATCGTTTCCTGTCCGTTTGAAAATTTCCGATATCTGTTGACGCATGAAAAGTAAAATAATATTATTATGGTTCCTCTTACTTTACTTTCAGCGCATTATGTATTCGATGGACATACCATGATATCATTAAATGAAAAGAACTACTTACTGTTTCCTAACATTTCTCAACTATCTAATATTTTCGAGCAACAGCACAAAACTGTTTCCTGCGTCCTTAAAACCCACTTTTTGACAAATGCTTCACTCAATAGTGCATCCAGCAAACAAAGTGTAGGAATTCTGAACGTTATCTGATAATTGTCTTGAAGACCCAACCTCCCTTCGATATCCTTCCAAACTGATGAAGTGAATCCAGCTGGATGCGACAACTCCTCTGGTGCAGAACCAGTATTTTGTTTCCCTGCCCACCCCTTGCCCTCTTTCCCCTTCGCCTCTTTTCAAAAACCTAATCTTTCGATCCCCACCTTCCCCTTTTTTGCGTTTTTTTTATATTGCAACTCTTTTATTGCCTGCCTTATCGGAAAGAGAGAGAGAGAGAAAAGAGTTATTCGGAAAGGACGGTCGGTTGTACGCGAGTTCGAGTCATTGTACATTTGATTCTCACTCTGATACGCCATCCAAAATGGAATTTCCGATATTGAGAAAGCTACTCGAGTATCGAGTCGAGGGAGACTACTTTATTTTTTGGGGGTTTCCCTGCTTTTCTCTCCCTTTAGGGATTTAGCCTATGATTTGAGCTGGTGTAGGGATCTTCTCAGAGTTGCAAATTCAGAATCTAAAAGCGAATATTCTAAAAAGTTTTTTATTAAAAGTGTCAAAATAGCTACAAAAATATATTTTAATGTTAGTATAATATACCTTGTTTCGCTAGAATAATTCTGAATCAAAACAGTTTTTATTGAAATGGTTTTGGTTTTCTTTGCTTGGTCATCTTCCTTACCGAAATATGATAGATGAATTCCGATTTTATACCTTGTATAAATGTTTGCTTTCATCAGAAAACTGAATCCAGAGCTTCAGCTTTTGAAAATGAAAATCATTGCTCTATTAAAACAGACACCTGCACCTTACAAATAACAGTTATTTTTTTTTTTCAGAATTTACATGCCCTCGCTCATTATTTGTTTTTTTTTTTCACATGTATACAGTATATTTGTTTAAATTTTTCTTATAAAGATTTTACTTTGAAAGGTTTCATTTCCAAACATTTTATTTTATAAAATACGTTTTGAGAAATCAGGTCTTAACATATGCAAAAGGTATTTTTTGCTTCATTTTTAAAATTTTCGAATTTCTGAAGGGGATTATATGAATACGGCAGTAAGACTTATTTATAAGATCTCTGAGTCTCTTCTTAGTGTATGTATTCATAATATGTACGCATATTCACGATGAAAACATTTTTAGAGAAATATATCTTAAGAACTATTTTGTAACCATAGCTAAAAAGATTAACAAAAACTAAAATATGCTCTTTTCCATGAAATCTGAAAACAGCATCAAAACATCAAGACTGCGAAGAAGGTTTATGTTACATTTATGATATGTACGTTTGCGTAAACTGCATTCTTGAGAAGGAAGAAATTTTAAAATTTATCTTAAGAAATATAGTGATATAGTTTCACATTCATTTCAGATCACAAGTTACAAATAAAGAAAGTCTTAAAATTTTGATCAAATAATCTGTTTTAAGATTTCCCCTTCAAACCTT
Organism: Stegodyphus mimosarum; assembly: GCA_000611955.2. NCBI lineage: Eukaryota > Metazoa > Arthropoda > Arachnida > Araneae > Eresidae > Stegodyphus > Stegodyphus mimosarum. The sequence continues at coordinate 742,546 of KK121306.1, forward strand.
TTTAAATTCTGTGATATCTTACTTTCGGTGATAATAAACTTAAATCTGCTTAACGGCTTCGAAATTCAGCTCTCATAATATTTAACTACTATATAAAAACTCAAAATTAATATGTAAGAATAAAAAAGAAATGCATAAATAAAAATTGTAGAACAATCAAATTTCTTTGAAACAGCTGAAAACTTAAAAAATTAGTGACGACATCACCAGAATTATAACTTGGAATCTTTTATTTGCCAGCCAGACGTTGCTACCAATTACCCACAAAGGCATCCACGACGAAGGAATAAATTCCTGACATGTTTCCCCACTTTAAACAAAGATCTCTTAATGGTGACCGGGAAGGCAAGAGATTCAGAAATCGAAGTGATCACGAATTATTGTTCACAAATGTCGGGTGCCGCTTGTAGAATCTGTTAGTTTTTTTGAACAATAATAAATATAAAAAAAATCAGCTGTTTCCTCCGGATTCCATATCCCCCAATTGCTAGCCGGACATGATATCAATTACGCCACCAAAGTTCTCATTGAGTCTCATTCTTTGTAAGCTAATGTTATACAAGAAATATAAAAATTTTAAATGATTGAAAGAATGAGTTAGACACTGCGGTAAGTGGCTCGTTAAAATTTTTAAGGATTTTCTAGTCTGGAGATTTATATTAAACAGAGAAATTAACCTTTAAACACAACAGTGTGCAGTAGTGAAAAAATAAAAAGTGTTTTAATTCGAATTAATTTAAAGGGTATCTGTAAAGAAATTCAAGCTAACGTACGTGCAAGTTTCAACCAGAGGGTATTTTCGAAAAACAAAATATTTGTTTGAAGTTAGATAAATAAATATTTTTTTTATTTCCAGTGGCATATTAGAAGACAACTATAGTCAGAAATACAAGCAGAAGGAAACAGGTAATAAAACTAAAAACTACAGTAAGTCTATAAATCGTTCATCTTGTGCCAAGCTCTCCAGCATTTCTTCCACGTGCCCCGAGCCCAGTGCAGGACAGTGACGCTAATGGTTCGTGTCCATGTTCTCACAAATGTTTCGCAATTGGCAAAGAGGACTTGGCAGTATTTTTCACGATATAGATGCTTGGAGAGGCAATGACCAGTAGCGAGGAGAAAAGTGGCGACATATCTGTTCCTTGGCCATAATGAAATATCTGCGATTTCCTCAATCCATTTCTTGTGTTTGAGAGCGGCATATAATGCCAAAAGTAGAAGATGACTTAACGTTACCCAGAGTGCACCACGAGAAGGTAGATCTACCTGCAACCCTTAAAAACTAAATAAAATAATCTAACAAAAAATATTGATTAATCTTAAAGGCTTAACTACCAATATGTTAGACCGTCTTCAAGGTAAATTTATGTTTAAAGAACCAATTGAGTAGAAATCTGGTGTCTGGTTAAAACATCGTAGCAAAAACATTGTGAATGAAAATATCACGAAGAAAACAACGAAAAAGAAAAATGTCGTAGTGCAAAATCGTGGGGAAAAACTTCGCAGTTCTAAAACATATCGGGACAAAATATCATCACTGAAAAATAATAAATTAGTAATTTTAAAACATCGTTGTAGGAAATATCATGGTTTTAAAAACCATGCCTACAAATCATTGCACGATGCTAACAGAGAAAACATATGTTTTCAGACTGCAAATCAGTTTAACATCGCAGACATGTCTTAAATCCATATTCGCACTGTTAAGCCATTTTTATAACAGCGAATATTACTAATCCAACTATATATAAGATATTAGTTAAATAATGGTTTTTAAGAATTAACTACGTAAATTGAAAATTTAACTATGATACGTAGCATTAATGTTTTGCTCATTTTTAGTTTTTCAATGCTTAAGCTTTCTTCTTGCTTTTCACTAACAATTTATCACTTAATTAAAAAATACGAAATATTGAGCCAAAATTATTCCTTACTCCTTTTTGTGCTCACATATCATTATGAGATTTCCATTTAAAAGTCTACTTTAGGTCTGGAAAGGCATGGCTCGATGTTATCATCATGTTCTGATTTTTAGATGATTTTCATTTTATTTTACAAAGATATGTTCTACGGCCATGCTTTAAAAACTGAAAAGATTTAAGCTGCTTTATTTTCTACGACGATGCTTTAGGACTGCAATGTTTCTTCCATACATTTTTCTTTAGATGTTTTTTACTACGGCGTTTTCGCTTTGCGTTATATTTTGTGGCGTTGTCGTTCGGAATGTTTCCGCTTTTAACCAGAAATCTAGCTCAGTTCAAATAGAGGATATCCTAGGTTGAATGTTTGCAACAGTTAAATAAAGGAAAAGTTAGCATGTAACAAATAAAATTCATGGCAGTGTTAAAACATGGAAAATTTATTACTTTGTATTTGTCTGGGGAAAATTAAAATATTACTTGATTAAAATTTTTAGGAAATAAAAATATTGTATTGGCAAAACAAGCAAACTTTCGACTGTTAGTTCACTTTCGATTAGAAACTGCGGTTGACTAGAATATGAACTTCAGAATATGAACAGAACTAGAATATGAATCAGAAGATTCTAAAAATACATTTCAAAATTTGTATCGGAATTCACATGAGATGTGGGCAGATGCTCCCAAATTTCGAAAAATTATCTTAAATGTTAAAATTCTTTTTTTGTATAAAATACGAAATTTCACTCTGTTAGGCACATTCTTCCATGCCGTTTGATAGCATTAAGTTAGAAGAACTGAACATGGCTAAGCACATGACGTCTATCTGCCTCAGGTGAGGGATGCTTTCGTGGAGGACTTGCAGTCGGAACCTGGATTATATTTTCGTTTCGCATGAGGAAAACCACAAATTGAACAGTGAAGCTGGCACGTTCGCCTAGACTCTAACTTGGGTCAAACTACCTGTGTTAAGTGATATTAACCACTCTGCCACTGAACGGGTGACTTGCTCTTTTACATGAGTGTTACTATCAAAACTTATAAATCTTAAATAAGATACTTGAGCCCTATCTAAGAGGTTCATTTAAAATTACACAGAATAGCTATGGGACTCGATGCGTTTTTCTGACCAGTATCGCTTTCTGAATGTAAATAGCTGGACAAGCAACGCAGTGAAGATTAAAACAAAACGCAGTGAAGATTTCAGAAATACTCTAATTTATGCAATGAAAAAAAACGTAGGCTTTCTTTCCCAAGTCTCGGTTTCTTGCATCTTTTATTGCTTTTATAGTTCTTGAAAAAATGTACTTAAAAATTTCCAGAATTTGGCTGCAAAAATTTCTCTTTATATATATAATCATAAAGTGTGAGATTTATTTTTTGACAACTCTTACGACGATTAATTTTACATTCAACCAGTCAATAGTTTTATTTTGCTTCTTGTCTTTTCTAATGAGAACTTTGGACTAGTTTCCTGTGTATAAAAATGTGCTTGAAAACACTGCTACCGCCTGTTTGAAATCCCTGAACTTTATTCTTTCGGAGAAAAATACTTTTGTGTTTGAACTCTCAGCTTAGATTGACTTCTCGTGCAGTAAGTAATTGAATATTGATCGATGGGTATTTTCTTCTTCAAATTTTTTTTCTGTATCCTTCGCTTGGGGACTTCAAGCTTAAATTGCTGTGTTTAATCCGAAACTTTTCGGCTGACAGTATTTCATAAAAGAGACGTTCCATGTCACAGGTGCATTTAGCCAACCAGTGTTTTAAATTCAATATTAAAAAAAACTGAAGCACTGTGCGTTTGAAAGTGGCAGCCGTGAGCACTGAAACAAAAATTTGATCCCATCTAAACAAAATCAGCTGTAGTTTGGGAATTATATTCTTCTCGAGGAAGCAAAAAGAAGCTCTACTAATTAACATACAGAAATATGAATGCCACGGTACAGAAGTATAAAAGAAATTAAAAATTGCTTTGCTATAGGCGAATTCATTCTAAATGAAATTACGAAAAAATTAATTTTCAAGGCAAAGAAAATGATATAAAAGTTGCATTGTTTCGCTAAATTCCTCTTGACATATTAAACACATATAAATACACTCATGTCCATAAATTAAAGATAATTCGGAGTCACGCGGAAATCGAACTCTAAAATAAATATATCACCTGTAAAATCAGTACACACATCTTCAAGAATCATATGCAAATTTTAGGAAGTAACCAGATGACACCGATGGTACGTCACAATGACGAGAGTGTAAGAGAGTGATATAATAAGGAATACAGGCAAAGAAGTAAAATTGTTCCCAGGCGCTTTATAAGCATTTCAGTGCAATAACCGAATAGTAATGACACAAAGGACGCATTTGGATGATTTTTTAAGTGGTAGAATTATCGGCCGTCTGGAATGTGGGCGTACCCAACTGGAAGTATCAGACGAACTTGGAATTGCCCAGTGTCATTTCCAGGCTTTGGCAACAATTCCAAGATGATGGTAATGTGAGTAGACGTTACAGCACAGGTCGCCCCAGAGTCACAACGCCGAATGAGGACCGGTATTTGGCAGTTACTGCCAAAACAAACAGGCGGAGCACAGCCTCAAAATTGTCTCGTCAGCTCTCTTCAGCCACTGGTACGACAATTTCAAGGCAGACCGTGTACTGCCCTTAGGGCCGATTGGTCTATGTGCTCGTAGACCTGTCAGATGCGTTCCACTTACTGCAACCCACTGTCGCCTGCGGTTAGTCTGGAGTAGAGAGCATGCATTGCGGACACCGCAATAGTGGGCTTGTGTGATGTTTTCCGACGAGTCCAGGTTTAGCTTGTAGTCTGATTCTCGCCGAACTTTCATATGGAGAGCTCCAGGTACCCGTTACCACCAAGAAAACATCATTGAACGACACCGTTACGGTGGCACAGGAGTGCTCGTTTGGGGTGGAATTATTCTTGGCTCCAGAACTGACCTGCATGTTCAAATTGGAACCATGACAAGCCAAATCTATCGGGACGTCATTCTGAAACAACATGTACGTTTGTTTCGGGGCGCCATGGGCGCACAATTTGTGTTTATGGATGACAACGCCCGTCCTCATCGTGCAAACATCATAAGCGAATGCCTTGAGTAGGAGGATATCACCCGTATGGACTGGCCAGCATTCTCACCGGACATGAATACAGTAGAGCACGTGTGGGACATGCTTGGCCGACGAGTTGCAGCCCGTCAACCTCCTCCTACATGTCCACCGAAATTTCGGAGAACACTGCTTTTTGAGTGGTGTAATATCCCCCAAGACCAGATCTATAATTTGATACTCAGCATGCCTAAGCGTTGTACGGACTGTATTGCATCGTCTGGGAGACATACTATGTATTAACAATCATAGCAACCATGTAATATTGGTTTTTTGTAAATAGGTTTTTTTTTGTAATTTGCTCCAGGGAGAAAAAATCGCTAATTTTTTTTAATAATATCAAACATATGGCATCTTTTTTTTTTTTTGCTCTTTACCTTTTGTGTAATAAATAAGCTTTACAAATAAGTCAAATTTGTTTTGCTTCTAAATCTTCTTTTGCCTGATTTTGCATTATCCTTAATTTATGGACATGAGTGTAGTATAATGCAATCAAAGCCCAGTTTAAAACCGAAATTTGAATAAATTAAATCGAAGCTCGTTACATCGATGGCAGATGTTTGAATTTAAATATGATGGCAATATTTAGCTCTTTACTCATAAGGAAAACTTTTAAACTCGTAGAAAACTAGAAACACAAATTCCTCAGGTTTAACTCAAGCTATTAATACTTAAAGTAAATATTAATCTACTAAGTAGATGCAAATTGAAACTTGCTTTTCGTATGGTGTTAGTACCATGACTAAACTTAGAACATTATGTGTTATCCTTCAGCGTGCATCTAAATGATTATGATGTATTTTATAAAGGAAGAAAAGCAAACCAAAATATGAATGAAGACACGAAAACGTGTTTGTTGATAGAGTAACTGAAACTGAGGAATTAGCTTTTACTTCTAAATTATACCAACAAAGAAAACAACGGTAGGTATTTTATGCAGAAAAATGGGTAAAATAGAAAAAAAATGACAAACATTTAAAAGTTTCGAAATTTAATGAAAATTCCAAAGAATGTCAAAATATTTTTACGCAAGAAGGAAGTTTTTCAAAACTATTTAAGCAAAATATGGTTGCGAAAATATACTAATTTTACATTTGAAAACAAAACTCTTTCGGATAATCCATTGGATATATTTGAGGAATTTTATGAAATTAGAGCAGCGGTTAAGATATTAACTAATATTTAAGGAACACAATGCAATAAGTCTGACATACAGCTAAACATTGTTTTAAAGCTGCAATCATCAAAAGCTAATAACAAAACATTACGCAGCTCTGACGCAGTTCTAAAAAATGTAGAAACCTCAATAGAGTTCGCACTTATTTCATTAATTTTGAAGGATAAAAATTGTTCTTACAAAATTAGGAGATTGGTTTCTTAAACAATCTATTTATAGCCTAGTTCGTTCTAATTTTCCTCCTTACTAAAAGCGTAATCGTTGCTAGAATATTTTGTTTACGTATTTAAGTGAAAATAACATTTTAATGAGTTATGCTCCACAGTCCATCCTTTAGAGTTAATAAATGAAGACAATCAAGAAATTGGGGTACCTGCGAATGCAATAATATTTCTAGATTCAAACAAGCGAAAGCATGATAATGTTTACCTTTCTCGTGAAGTCACAAACAAGTAGTTTTCTATTTCAGGAGAAAAAATGGTTTGTTATTCCAGGTACAACTTTCAGCTGTACACACTAGAATTTATAAAAGCATACCACAGATTTAGTAAAACAAAAAAAGCTCTTTTGAGTTTGTATTATTTATTAAAAAGTTAAAAACTCTTATAATATTACATAAAGAGCTTATTAAGTTCTATGGATTTCTTTCATTTTCCCGTTTTTTAATTGTTATTACCATTACTTTTTTTATTTAATGAATCTGTATTAAATGCTTGATAAGGTTTTCAAACATTTTCACATTCTGTAAGTAAATTTCAAGAAAATCGTTTATATTCTAGTTGACATGGAAAAATAGAGAAAAATTAACAAACGTAGTATCATCTAATAGATAATATTTAAAATGCAAAGAAGTAGATTTTATTTGCTTGCAAAACTTCTGCTTCTTAAATAGAGAAGGCTGTCGTATATCACAGGATATTAGGCTGGCATAACGTTCAGCATGCATAAGAGAACGGTTCGGCATGACCAAGTAGTTAGCCTGTGTCTGCCTTTGTTATTAAGACAAAAAATTCATTACTTGGATAAATCCATTTCAGAATTTAAAGAAAAAATTAAATAAAGTAACAGTCGTGCCGTTGCTTCTAAACTTATTTTAAGGCTTAAAAAGCCTGTTATTTAATTCTTTCTATTTTCCATTTTATGAGGTTTCCTTTTATTTCTAAAAGTTTATTATTTTTAGAAAACTGATAACATACATTACTGTTAAATGGATTGTCGAAACATTATGTCCATTTGAGATATCAACGAAAGTAATATATTTTCCTTACATTTAATAATACGTATTTAGCAATAATTTCTTTCGTTACTTAATGATATCATGCCAGATGGCTTGTAATTTGCAGATGCCATTTCTAAAAAATGTCTTGTTTCTTAGAAAAAAAGGAACTCAAGTAGTGCTTAAATTTTTAATTTTTTCCCATTCGAAAAATTTTGCAAGGAGAGAAACATCACAAAAACAAACAAGATGATAATCGGCGGGTGCTAGGTCTGGGGGGTATGTTGGATGCGGCAGCTTAACTATGTGTTTTACTGAAGAGTCACCACAGCAATATGTAGTCCAGCATAACCATGATTCAGTATGATGTGCTTCCTGTTGAACATCGCTGCCTTCTTTTCTTTGATAGCTTTGCTTAAATTACCCATTTGCTGTCAGTATCTTTCCGTATTAAACTTCTTTGGGTTTCAAAAGCTCGTAATCTCTTTGGCCATCTCATCATATACGCAGCATTTCCTCATTCAGACTTACTCAGTTTAGAGGCGGAAGAGGTAAGTTGCCTGACCTCACAGTATGCTCTTTTTTAGGGATGGTTTCGCAGATAATCCACTTTTCATCACCAGCTATCATCCGGTCCAAAAACGTTTCGTTTTTATTCCGAGCAAGCACATATGTTCAATGAAACTTTTTCTCACATAACGTATGAGTCACCCATTCGGAATATTTATACACCAATCCTAGTTCCCTAATATGGTCTGAAATGTTTTGTTACTCTGAATAAAGATTTCCACAATCTCCGGTTTTTTTAAGAACGAATCTTGCTCAACCATGATTTCGCTAATCGATCAAAAATTTGTTCCCGAGAGCGCGCCTAATTATTAGCGTCACCTCTTTCAGACATTTCTAACCATCTCCTGCACGTTCTGTCTGAAACTGCATAATATATTTCAAAACTCTCACTAAATTTCTACATGCTTCTGTAACAGTTCCTACTTGTTAGAATTCGTATAAAACGCAGTGTGATAAATGAACTTTATCGGTAGCCATGTTTACACGATCACATCTCACTCAATAATGGCATGAGACACTTTAGTTTCAGTTAATTCAAAACAGCACGTTTATAAATGCAGTGATAAGAGAGAAAACTATATAGATCTCTAATGAACACATGCATGCGTGCTGAAACTTGAAATAACATTATCGGACATAATGTTCCGGCAGACCTTTACACTGGTGTGCAAAAATTTAGGACGAAGTCGAAAAATTAGCATATCAGCTGAACGAAGAGGCAGAGCGGACAGAAAGACCAATCAGGAGATTAAGTAAGGTGATGTAAGGTAGCACATGCGCAGATATGCAGGTAGACGTAATGGGGAGTGTCTGAGTAGTGTAAAGCATGTTGTCGGTGTAAGATCAGTATTTCTGGCAAAGAGATTGCACGCCGTATAGCAGTTAAAATCACACCGAGTTGCTGCCTCAGCGAGAAATGGCGAATAATCAATCTGTTAGACAACATCTGGATGCTTTTACCCGAGGTCGAATCATTGGGAAGTTGGAGGAAGGCCGCAGTGTGACAAGTGTGGTTGCAGAGTTCGGAATTGCTCACAGCATCGTTTCACGACTTTGGAAACAATCTCAAACTACAGGAACGGCTATCCGGGGGTTTAGTAGTGGTCGTCCACGAGGAACAACGCCCGCAGATGACCGGTATATTGCCTTACAGGCCAGAAGAAATAGGCGGCAGACAGCGGGAGAAATCGCTAGACACACGACACAGGCGACTGGACGACCGATATCGCGTTTTACCGTGGCCAGAAGACTGCACGGTGGTGGTCTGTTTGCACGACACCCTGTATGGTGTGTACCTCTAAATCGAACAAGCCGTTCATCGGAGAAGGCGTTCTCTGTGGTGCCGGGAACACCGGAATTGGAGAGACAATGAATGGGGACGAGTACTCTTTACAGATGAGAGCAGATTTAGTCTGAGTTGCGATTCTAGACACATACACATCTGGACAGAGCGGGGAACACGCAATAACCCCTTCAACATCATCAAAAGGGACTGTTTTGGAGGTCGCGGAGTTCTCGTTCGAGAAGACATAATGCTTGGTAGCCGGACCGACCTCCATATCTCACAAGGAGGTTCGTCACCTGGGATTGCTATTGTAACGAGGTTCTTCTTCCTTACATGCGTCTTTTCACAAGGGCTATGGGTCCTCAGTTCCTCTTTATGGACTACAATGCTCCACCTCATCGCACAGTTACTGTCGAAGAGCTGTTGGAGAGTGAAGATATTGAACACATGGATTGGTCGGCAAGGTCTCTGGATCTAAATCCCGTCAAGCATGTACGGAACTTACTAGGGAGACCCGTGGCAGCACGTAACTTATCGCCAGTAACGATTCCGAAACTGCGATTGGTGCTACAAGAGGAACGAGCAGCAGTGTCTCAACAGCTCATTAACAACCACATATCCAGTATGCACAAATGATGTGAAACCTGCCTAGCAGTCAGGGGAGATCATATCCCCTATTAAAGACCGGATGTTTCTTGCTGGACACCCATCACAGGGATGTTTCGGCCTTCAGTCGCATTGCACTCCATGCTACTTTTTCAATAAAGCTTCTTTTTATCCCTCTGATTTCTCTTTTAGTAAGTGTTGCTTACATTACTCATGTCCTTACGTATTGGGGATCTTACGGTATTAAATGTGTTGATTTGGAAAGCTTTTGTACAAAGTTATATTGAAAAAACCGTCTCGTCCTCAATTTTTGCACACCAGTGTATACTGCATCAAAATGAAAATCAGTTTTTTCCGCCTATATTTTAATTTAACAACAGTTACGGAACAAACTCTTACAAAAGTCTCTTGCAATATATTAATGTGTAAGGCAGACACGTATCTGGTACCCGGGAAGGCACACACGCAGAATCTTTAACCAATCCTGAGAGGAAAATTTAAGTATAAGGGTTCGGGTGTGGAGATGATGGAAACCAAGAAATGTTCCTCGCTTTAAACGATCGATTGTTATTGAAACAGTTGCATTCAAATAATAGGATAACCGTAACTGAACACATGAGTCAATTTTTCTTCTGTCGCTAATCCACGTCTGTATAGTACGCTTTTATAAGTATATAAATTCGTTCTTTCAATTCGAAACATCCTATAACTGTTTTACATCCCTTTCAACATGCAGAGGATTTTAAGAATTAAAACGTGATAGTAATCCATCGTTTTCTTAAAATTTTCAACTTCAAAAATTAGCAACATTTAAAAACATTATAACCCTTTAAAATTCTCAACATATTATTTTTAGTAAATTATAGAAGACAACGTGCTTGATAATATATTCTCAAACTTTAGTCTGGCTTTTGAAATCTGATGAATTCTATTTTCAACAAATTCATTTCGAGAGAAAATTATTCTTTATCATGAAGTATGGAATAAATAAAACTAGAAATGGGGTTAGGAAAACTGTACATTTCCTTTCATCTTCCGAAATTAATACTGGTATTTTATGAAAGAATGCAGAATGCTTTATAAGGTTTGATGAATCCATTAAAGCAGCCTGATATTTTAAGTCAAGAGATATTTTCTCCCTACTACTAACATGCCTTCGTGGCGTAACAGTAGTACACTCGGCGCGTATTAGAGAGGTGCAGGTTCGAGTCCCGGCGAAGGCATTGCTCATTTTTCTTGTCTCCTGCTTCAAAATACCCTAATGACTTTACAAATGAAGCCTGAACAAAACAAAAACAAATGGTGATAGATAATAATTCATCAGCACCAAAATTTGGCGATTGGATCCCCTATTTCTCAGGCACCATTTAAAAGGGTAAGTACATAAGATATTTTCTCCTTCCTTTCAGCATGCCTTCGAGGTGGAACGGTATCACACTCGGCACTTATTCGAGAGGTCAATGTTTCGTGTTCCGGGGAGGGCATTGCGCATTTTTCATGCCTTCAACTTCAAAATAACCTAATGACTGTACAGACAGACTCTTTAAACTTGCATGTATTAGTTTTCTGTCAGATTTATTATGAATTTACAGATACTTCTCGATATGTATTTTTAATCTTTTGGCGGAAAAGAGTTCATGTGAAAACAAGCTGATACTACAACGTTTCATTACCTTGAAAATACTTTCTCGAAAATTTTAGATTCTCTTGAAGTTCTGATGAAGGAATAACAAATATCATTGAAGGTAACAGAAACATAGGACTTAAAGCTTCCGTTATCTTCAAAAATTTTCAAACTCGCTGCTAAGAATACAAGTTTACAATTTTATGTTATATCTTGAAAATACAAAACTGATTTATCACTTTTAGAATTCAAACATTACTTTAAAATGTCTAAATATTAATTTTTTTTGCAATCATTAATACATTATATTTCTTTTTATATAATATCCGATAACTAGAGATACACAGCAAGTTCTCAATTTTGCGAATTTGCATAGAGCTTTGAAACAGTTCGTAAAATAGAGGATTCATAAGTACAAAGGATATTTAAATTTTTGAAATTTGGACTAGCCTTAATTTATTTAAAATTTCAAAAAAGGCACTTTTTTTATTTCTTAAGTGCGTTTCGATAAATATATAATTCCAAAGGGTTAAAGGTTTTCATTCGTCTCAAATTTGTTATCCATTTCCGCAGTCCTCTATTAGTTGATGTAGCTTTACTTTTTAGAATGGCTCACGTTGTTATTAAACAAGGTTTATCAACGAAGTAATTTTTTACAAGTATGCATCTAGCTCATAGCTTCCCAACGTGGGCGATAACGCCCTCTTGTGGGCGTTTCAGGCTTTCAGTGGGGCGGTAAAAAACCCAGAGAAAATTAGGGGGCGTTGATATGGCACAGAGAGGCGTTGGAAGATTAGCCAAATATAGTCTAAAAAAGACTTTAAAATCACGCTGATAATTCATTTCTATCACGTGTGCGAAAATTCACATATTTCGATATGAGACTTCACTGTTCAGAGGAAGACATACCTCTCTAGTATGTACGATTCTGGGGCTGCATGTGCTAAAACTAGCAAACTGTCTTGCCAATTTGGCGAGATGCACTCCAAAAAGTCGCAGAAAACTGTTGACTTTTGTTGAAAGGGTCACCATTTTAGTGAAAGGAGCAGTAGAACCGGAGTTCATAATATCAGAAGGAAAAGCCTTCAGTGCAAAAATATATCTTTATTGTCTTTATGTACATATTTATGTTACGTCCAAAGCCCGAAGTTCGGCCAGTTCGCGTTTTGGCCAGGAGGTTTGGCCAAAGTCCGAAATACTTGCAATTAATATTGTATTTTATACTTTGGCCGGCCATTTCGCGAAGTGGCTGGGAATTCTTGGCCAAAGCCTGATGTGATAATGGTAGATTGAGTCTATGGAGCAGAAAAAGACTAAGGATCACCCTTAAAGGTAGTTGACAAATTGAGTACTCAATTTGCCTCTGTATTCATACTCGATACGCAACGCATTTGCTTAAGATATAATTCGTCATTTTGAAGGGCGCAAATCTAATCTTCACACTATCACATTGTTACAGCATATGCGTTCACTGAATAGTTTCTACTCGTTGAACTCACAGAAGTACTCATTTTTAAATACTTCATTTTTAACAGTGTGTAAAACCATCTGCCCTTGATTTCTTTTTTCCCAAATTGGCCGGTCAAAGCCAGAAATCAACAAAAAGATTGGACATTCGCCGGTAAGTTTACAGCAACGTTGGCCAAAATGCGAATTGGCCGATTTCGGGCTTTGGCCGTAACATTTACAAAAAATGTCACTGGGACTAAAAAATGCCACTTACAAGCGGCAACGATAGCGAGATCTCCAACTAAACTGTATTCTAAGAGAGTCTGTAAAAGTGCGTAGGCGACGTTGGACGCGGGAAAAAATTAGAGCGCCGAAATAAGCGGCGGCGGAGTAGACAAATCGTCGCCAGTGGTTTACCCGATCAAATTGTAGGTAGCTAAAAATAGAACAGCCCCGCAGAATGCTACAGACTCAGGCTCACACTATCTATCGTTCATCGCAGCATGTACTAGCTTCATCGCAGCATGAAAAAGGCGTTGCCTTAATATTTTGCTATTTCAACTTATATTATTTAAACCGGCAGTATCCCTTGCAGCTCCCTTAACTTGGATCAAGTATAAGTAAAGAAAAACCCATGTCGGAAGCAAAAAAGAAGAGACGGCAGTACAGTGCGGATTATATTAAATACGGATTTATATCGAAAATCCCTCAAATCCATCATCTCCATTGTGCCTTATTTGTCAAAAAACATTTTCGAATGAAGCGATGAAACCTTCTAGGCTTCAAGAACATCTTAATAAAATGCATCCGGATAAGAAAGACAGAGATATGACCTATTTTCTAGAGATAAAAAAGAAGATTGAAAATCAGCCAACTATATCAAAAGTATTTTCATCAGCTTCTAAACAAGACGATGACGGACTTCGAGCTTCGTACAATATCTCATTGTTGATTGCTAAAACAGGCAAGCCACATACTATTGGGGAAGATTTAATTTTACCAGCAGTTAAAGAAGTAATAACCACCGTGCTCCATAAACCAGCTACAGATATTATCCGAAAAATTCCTTTGAGCAATAATTCTGTGCAAAGACGAATTGATGAGATGGCTGAAAACATTGAAGAATCGTTGTGCAATTATCTGCAGACTTGTCAATTTTCAATTCAGCTGGATGAGTCCACTTTACCAACCAATGAAGCATTGTTATTGTCGTACGTGAGGTTTATCAAAGATGAAAAAATATGTCAAGAAATGTTGTTTGCTACCAATTTGGAAACAGATACAAAAGGAGAAACCATATTTGATACACTGCAAAAGTTTTTTGACGAAAAGGAAATTCCTTTTAATAATATTTTGTCGGTTGCTACGGATGGCGCACCGGCTATGACAGGGCGTCACAAAGGCTTCATAGCATGCTTAAAAAATAAAGTTCCGGACGTGCTTGCTGTGCATTGCGTAATTCATCGACAGCATTTGGTTGCGAAAAATTTGAGCGAACGTCTCCATACATCACTGCAATATGTTATAAGAGCAGTTAATAAAATCAGAAGTAACTCGTTGAATGACAGATTATTTAGTCAGCTTTGCATTGCAAATGATGAAGATTTCAACCGATTGCTGCTTCACACAGAGGTGCGCTGGCTTTCAAAAGGTACTTGTTTGACTCGATTTTACAATCTGTTTGAATCTGTGATAGAGTTCCTAGGAAACAAAGACACGGAATTGCGCGACAACCTCATCGCATCAAAAAACGATATTGCGTACTTAGCAGACCTCTATAAATTGTTTAATGATGTCAATCTCCAACTTCAAGGAGAAGACTTAAACTTGATTAAGACTAAAAATAGCATTGCTGCTTTCGTGTCTAAACTGCTATTATATAAAAGAAATATAGGCAGACGTGAATTCCATACCTTCCCATGTTTATCAGCAGTATCATTCAAGCACGACGACTTCCTTGTTTACTGTCAGCACTTGGAACACCTCTACAATGACTTCAAGGAACGATTCGAGGACATTTTAAACATGGACATACCAGACTGGCTTTTGGATCCTTTTTCCAATGTCAACGCAGCAGGACCATCTCAGTTAAAAGACGAACTGATAGAACTGACGACAAATGAGGAATTAAAAATTAAATTCAAGAATGGCTACCAAGAATTTTAGCTGCGGAAGTCGATTTCGCAATTGTATCCAAGATTATGGTCGATTGTGCAACGATTTCTGCTAGCATTCCCATCTTCATATTTAGCAGAACGTGGATTTAGTGCTGTAGCAACATTGGTAACGAAAAAGAGAAATCGGCTCCATGTTACTGAACGCGGCGATTTACGATTGTTTTTAAGTAAAATCGAGCCTGATATTAACAAGCTTCTTAAAATGCATCAAATTCAGCCTTCTCATTAGTTAAGTTAGAAATTCGATGCCTTTAAATTTTAATAAAAATACTTTTTAATAATAATTAAGTATGCCTTTTGAGTGTTCTCTGAAACTGTCAATTTATTTATTTAGAAAGCAATAGTTTATTATGGATTATTTCGTATCATCAAAACCCCTGCCTGTCCTTATAACAGGTAAGCTAAAACTTTTATTTTTCTTTTTAAATAACGAAGAAATTCAGTAGCGTTTCAATTCCAACAACATTCTATCTATTAGTAATTTTTTTTATTTAATTCTTGTTTTCACCATGCATTATGTACGCTCTTATTTCTCTAGGGGGGCGGTATTGAAATATTCACTAGAAAAGGGGGCACCAATTCGAAAAAGGTTGGGAAACTATGATCTAGCTGTTTGCTGAGGGAATTATCACATCGCCATTATATTCGTTTGAGGTCTTCCTCTGGCGCTTCTTAACGTCGGAAATCCCTGTAACGGCGACTTTCTTCCAACGCCATATATCGACGCTTACACCTGACAACACAAAACGTTTCGCAAAATTTTAATTTTAATTTAATAATTAATAATACATAGAAGCGATAAAAATGAGAATAATATATGTAATGAAATTTAATGAAATTGTTTCAGGTAGTATTACGAGCTAATGAAGGATTCAGATAATTAAACGTTCAAATATTTTAATCATGAAAACAAAAGGAAAATACGATTTTTGACTGTTAAACGTTTTGTTAAGCTTACCCATTTATTCATTTGTAATACTGTCGAAAATAATTCTATTATAGATTTTCCGCAATCCTGTTTTCTTTGCAATGTGAAAATTTCCTCTAGAACCAAAGTCCATACAAGACTAAATTATGTCTAATTTTGAATACCCTCCAATAATTTAATTTGCAGTGATAATTAAATTACTGAATTGTTTCTTCTGATTAGAGTACCCTGAACAATAGCTTTTGTGATATATATAGAAAAGTGGCTGACTAAAATGTGAATAAATCCTTTCTAATACTATTATCATTATAACCATCACTGGTGATATTGAGAAGTTATCTCAATCGGCGACGAATCAAATTAAATATTTATTTTCTGCTAACAGAAATTCCCTTTCTTGGTAAGCGTTCTATCAGCTTTTGAAATCTTTACTGTCTTGTCTATTAACCTGTATAGATGGATCACTTTAGGTTATCCTTCGAAGGTGTTTAAGTTAAACTTTGCTTAAACATAGCAATAAGTAACCAGTAGTTTAAAAATCGACATCTAGAATTCTCTGTTACTTGTCTCTTTTATACAAAAAATATTTATGGTTCTGCATTACTGGTCAATTCTATTTTCAGTATTTGTAGTTACTTAGTATTTTATTTTCAGTATCTAGGATTTTCAAAGTCTGTAGTGAGCTTTGCTATTTCATTTTCAATACAAGTGGTTTCTAATGCAATTTATCTTTTCTACATTCAGTATCTGTAGTCAACAGATGTTGACTACAAATGGTAAGTACAGATGTTTTAAATATATATTATTATTACAATTATTACCGCAACCTTAGGTATATTTGATTAAACAGGATATGGTTACTGTTGATATCAATAGTTTTATATTCAGTGATTGTGTTAACCAATATCTATGGTTCATTTCAATATCTGTGTTAACCAACAGCTACTGTCTATTTATTTTCAAACAAATTTTAGCCACTTTCGCCCCCCTTCCCCAAGGAAACCCTTACTCAACAAATCTCTAAATAATTTATAAAAATCAATATATATATGATTCTCTGTGATCTTTACTTTGACTTTCAGCAAGTGAAGCAAGTGTTATAAGAAAAACATGAGTCTTATATAAAGGAAACGAATTTTCAGTTAACAAAGCTAGGAAGGTCGCGCAAAATGTTAAATTTTAAATAATTTGACAATCATAGACTTGAAAAATCTTTCAACTTGACTTTCTTTTAAATATATCTTAGCGAAACTTTTAAATTAATAAACATAAGTAATCAACACGGGGTTACGTTATAGATATGAACATAACACGAGGACAAATTTCTTGTTCTAATGCTTCAATATATGTAAGTCAACACTCATCACTTGCTCTAACGGTAGCACCCTAATCTAAAAAGATGAGCGTTATAAATGATACAATCCAAGTATTTGGGGAATGTTTATAAGCACTTGCAACATTACATTAAATCATAAATTTTCAAAATTGTCGTTTGCAGAAATATGCATTTAAACGTTTGGTACTGAGAAACTCAGAAAACGAAATGAATTAAAATATGAGATGTCATATATATGAAATATATACAAGAATTTCTGTGAAGAGACTGTAGAGTCTCACTCTCCTTGGTAGCATAAAATGTAGACTCTACGTGGAAAACGAAGCAGAGAACTACCTCTACGTCTTTGAAGAACAGATACTGGAGAAAAGAGTTTTAAATAACGTTTAAGCTTAATTAAACAGATGCGCGCACTTGATGTTCACAATTCACCATCACTTGTGGCTAACTAAAATTTTATAGAAAACTAAAAATGTAATAAATCGCTAATAAATTTAAAGAGTGAACTAAT
>KK121306.1:760504-776403 GCA_000611955.2 Stegodyphus mimosarum
CGCTTAAATCTGCACACAGCGAAGCGGAATATCAGTATAAACTGAAAGGTGCCTAACATCGACTAGAGAGCTAAATTCTAACACGCAGCGTAAACTCGGAACTAACTCCGCTACCATTCTTTTCGAACGCTTGAAACGCAGCTTAAATACTGCTTCTGTAGCACGTTTAAGTTAACATACTACGTCATTTAAAATTTATATTCCGGCAGAAAACTGAAATCAGGAGGGAAATGAAAGTAAAATTAAAAATAATTGGTTAGAATAAAATAAGATCTTTACAAAACAAAGAACAGGTTTTTCATGTTGATACTCTTAAAAAATTGACGGACATTCCTGCAAGTATTCGATCACTAAAAACGTGAATTGTGTATAGAATAAAAAAGGATCCAAAGCAGACGTCATTTAAGAATGTTTCTCTAATATTCGTAAACAACATGAGTTTATAACTTTCTACTGGGCACTCATCTGTTTTCAGCATTAACATTCGACATGGAGATATATCTTATAGTAAAGAACTCGGAAAACAAATAAAATGCTTAATAAATAATAATGATCGCAATAATAATAAATAATCTTGCGAAAGTTGTAGATGTAAATATCTGCGCAGGGTGTATTTTCAAAACATTTAGTATGTATGCATGTATATATGCATGTGTGGATATATAAATATACAGATATTTTAAAATACTATTTAAATCTGCAGAATACTTTCAAAAAATATCTAGATCAAATTGCATAAGTCTGTTTTACCTGAAAAGGTATTTTCTTTAATAGTTAAGCTAGAGCATTAGATTTCTAGCTACCTAAAGCTGGGGATTCTTCTTGGAAGTCTTTTTAGGAAAATCAGGCTTATATTCAAGTTACGCATGCGAAACATCACTAAAACGCCCATTCAATCAGCCAGTTCGCCGAAATTTGAACTACTGGTTTCAGCTGTCTTATTACTCAGTCACTAGTGGGCTTCCGATAAAGGAAATGCTCGAAGAAATCATTTTGGGGACCGTATAAAAGTGTAATTGTATGAATAAATACCCGAATTTTAGCTTTTATGCAAATTAAAGATTCGTCTCCTTATTTTAACAACGGTAATAGTTTTACGCATAAAGTACTTTAACAAATTAGCGTCCGATAACTTACATACATAGTGTTGCTTGCGTACGGTTCGTTATGGATTGATTGCACAAGTCGTTAAAAAGTTAATAAAATTTAGTCTTTTCGCAAGAAATAAAACAAAATGCTGAAATATTTCCTCAGAGATATTTATACAGTATCACAGTATCTTAAACGTTAAACAGAACTCGATTCAAAACAGAGAAACTAATTCAATCTCACAGCGAATTCGTTACAATCAATAACAGCATTAACTAAACAAACCGTTAGTTTAAAACAGCTAAAACTGAGCTGAAGTGTTTAAATTCGGTTTTTCCAAGTTTTTTTAGTTATTCACTAGAATGCTCTGATAAAACCTATTTTCTCGATTTTTCTCGAATTTTATGTATGACAACAGCAATTACAAGATATTTATTTATTAAATATTAAATGCACGCGCTCTTTTATTTTTACTTCTCCGTAGCTTTCTCTTCAAAATCTTCTGCGTTGCACGGGAAAATAAAGCAATTTAAAATACAATTTTAAATAAATAGCTAAATAAATACGAAATCCGTAACATTGCCCCCCTTCCCAAGGACTGCACGTCCCTGGCAATACAGTCCCTGGACAGGAAGCCAAACTTACAACTAAGGCATCATTGCAATAATTAATATTACATTACAATAACAAAATAAACAATAATTGCAATAGGTGACTTTCAGCAAATCAAATACTATTAAACGCTAAATACAATTCAAATACTAAATACAAATACTATCAAATACAAATGCTATCAAATAGTATCAAATACAAATACTATCAAATACTAAATACAAATCAAATACAAAAAAGACTATGGTCTTATATTATTTACATTACTATTTACAATTATATACACTACGTACTATGCCCATAGTAAGGAACTAACCTGTCATAAGGGCCGACTTTAGGCTTAACGTTCGATGACTTACGGATACGAACCACGACGCCATTCAGCCTATTTAGGACTCTGTACGGACCATCTCAAGGGAACTGTAGTTTCGGAGAGAGTCTATTCCGTCGAGTCGGCTTACACAACTTGTTTCCTTCGTTGAATCGATGTTCAGTAGCTCTTGTGTCGTATCGGGTCTTCATCTTCCTTGTCGCCACGTTAGCACAACCTCGCGCAGAATTGTGCATGACTTCAAACCGGGCCTGGAGATCTTGGACGTCTACCCTAGGCGCTGAAGGCGACCAAACAAGAGATCACTAGGCGGACGAAGATCACGACCGATGAGCATCTGGGATGGAGAATTGTCGGTGGTCTCGGTTTTCTCTTCGACCTTAGTAGGATTTCGGCACCTTTCTGATTCGGGTCTGAAAGCAGTCTGTTGTTTTGGAATTCCAAGGGGAAATTGTATTTCCTTAAAAAGTCCAATCTAAGTACGCAAGGATCTGTAATATCCGCCACATATGCCGTGTGATGGTAGGCGGCACTTCCAAGCGTGACGTTTGCTTTTAACTTCTCTTCTATGCCGATTTTCTCGCAGGACGCAGTCTTTAAGGTAACATGGGATGGCGTCCGAGTTTTAATCTTTTAATCGTTGAGCTAAATCTTTCCGAATAATGGTAATATTAGCTCCTGTGTCAATGATCATATTGCAAGGAACTTCATTGATATGCCCATTCATGGATAGTCTATTATTGTTCCTACTCACTGCAGAAATCTTGAGTGCTTTAAAACAGGTGTTTTCACCATCTGGCAACTTCCGCTCCTCGATATGGTCATTAATTTGCGTCCTGCCTCGTTGCTGGGAAATGATCTTATTTTCCGTACCTTGGAGTGTTTTGCAGTTCTTTCGTACGTGGCCTTCAGCTCCGCAGTTCCAGCACTTTGGTTTCTTGTCACTCCTTTTCTATCTCATGACATTTAATTATCTATTTATATCATCCGTCTTATTTTCCGCGGTCTGGGGTGTTCGGCAGTTCCTTCTCATATGCCGTAAAACACCGCAGTTCCAGGATTTTACGGTCCGTTACTTATCGCTAATATACCATCTCAAGGCATTCAGTTGTCTTGTTAAATCATCAATGCGAGCAGCCGTTTCATCCACTGGCTCTTGGACTTGCGCAGCTCCGATTGGGTGTCGGTCTCTGATAGTTGCTTGCTGGGTTGCCTCGAATTTCATGGCGTACACCAGAGTACCTTTTAAGTCCTTCACATCAGTCATTCGTAGTGCTTTCTGTATTTCAGGATACCGGATGCCGTCGATAAAGTACTTCAGGTACAGGATTTCCCTTGTTTCTCTCGGGCACTCCGTAAGGGCGAGATGGGATAGCTTTTCAGCATCCGTGGTAAGCTATTGGAGTCTTTTCGTTGGCTTCCTTTGACGGGATTTTAATTGAAACCTACTGTAGTCTTTCAAACATTTCTCCTCGAAGCGCAGCTTCAATATGCTGGATAGAGCTTCGAAGTCTACTCTCTGATTTTCGAGAAGTCTGCAGGATATCCGCTGCGTCTGCTCTCAGAGAAGCGGCGAGATGAGAGGCCTTAGCTTGGGAATCCCATTCATTCGCATCTGCAAGTATAGAAAATTGTGTCATATACACTTGCCAGGAGGTCTTCCCATCATACGTAGATATCTTCAGTGAGAGACGAGCAGGCATGGGTAAATTTAAAATCACCATTATTGCTCCCTGCCGTCGCTACGAAGTTCTTTAAATTATGAACTTCTTTGGCAATTGTAGAAACCCTGTCATCAATTTGTTGTTAGATTTGGTGATGTACGACAGAGATCCTTCCTTCGATTCGTTGCTCCACAGCAGAAACTTTTCCTTCTGTTTGTTCTTTTACAGAATCAACTCTTTCTTCTATTTGTTCTTTTACAGAAGAAACTCTTTTTTTCAATGCGTTCACTTTTATTTTCAACAGCATCAACAGCCTTCCGTAGCTTCGAATTTGTTTTTTATTATACAGGTGATTTTTCTTTTCATTTCCTCTTGACACACTTTTATTTCTTCCTTAATAGTTTTCATCTCCTCTTTAACAGATGCTTGACCAGTTTCCATCTCTTCTTGACCTGCTTTCATCTCTTCTTTTACCGAGTTGGCATCCCCTTCCATCTTTTCTTGGAATGCAGCAAAGGCAGACACGAACTTTTCCATCGCTCTAGTGAATAGCATTCAAATATACCCCTTCTGACACCAAAAGTTGTTGCGTGCGTACAGGTTCGGAATGAATTGAATGAACAAGTCGTTAAAAAGTTAATAAAATTTATTCTTTTCGCAAGAAATAAAACAAAATGCTGAAATATTTCCTCAGAGAAATTCATATAATATCTCAATATCTTAAACGTTAAACAGAACTCGATTCAAAACAGAGAAACTAATTCAATCTCACAGCGAATTCGCTACAATCAAAAACAGCATTAAGTAAACAAACCGTTCGCTTAAAACAGCTACAATTGATCTGAAGTGTTTTATTTCGGCTTTTATACGTTTTTTTAATTATTCACTAGAATATTTTGGCAAAAATTATTTTCTCGATTTTTATGTATGGCAACAGCAATTACGAGATATTTATTTATTAAACACTAAATACGCGCGCTCTTTTATTTTTTCTTTTCCGACGTAGCTTTCTCTTCAAAATCGTCTGCGTTGCAGGGGAAAATAAAGCAAATTTAATCACAGTTCTAAATAAATAGGAAATCCGTAACAATAACTATCTTTATTGCTATAAATATGTTTAAAGTAACAAAAAACTTTAAGTCATAGTATCTTGACCGAGCGAGTATATTCAATTCCTTTAGATTCTTCAATACGTTTTAACTTTTTATTATTTATGTCTTTAAAGAGCAAAACGATACTTTCATTTCATGGATATACATCTCAAAGAATGCATTTTTCTCCTAAAGGCAACAACTTACGTTTGGATGGAAATAATTAAAAAACCACATTTAATGAAAGAAAAATATTTAACTGAAATTCAAAGCAAAAGTTCAAAGAAATTAAATCAAAGTTATTTTCAATTGTATCTGAAGACAAATAATTAATAATGCTGAATATTTCAAACATAATCTCTTTATTCCATCTGATAAAAGCATGTGTACTTCTGTTTAAACATTAGCTATTCTAAATTATTCAGCGACAAGGTTTATTAAACATGGTATCTGCTTTATGTTATTTATATGTATCTGTGTGATGTGAAACACATGCAGCAAAGCATATATAAATAGTTTAGTTTTATTACAGTTTTTATCACTGTAAAACAATTTCAGCTATAAAATGTTTTGCTCTTTTTATTCTCCGCTACCTAATTGCACAATTTTAAAATTGAAGCAAGCTTCAATGTACACTTCCATTTAATGAGTCAATCTAGAGCGATTTCTAGATGTTGCTATACCTAATGTATAACATAAAGTTTTATTCATACGTATTTCTCCTGCTTGCTTTAAGTCCTTTCAAATAATATCAGCTACTCCCTATATCTTAGAATAGAGACCTAAAGCTATAATGGATCTTTTAGGAACAACTCGACAATTCAATAAGCCGCATAAATTCTGATGTATAAATAATGTCCTGAAAATCACTTATACCGTGAATCTCAGCGGCGAGATCAGAACGCAAATCACAAACTCAATGAAGAACTCTAAATCACTTGACACCTGTCACCGAAATGAAATTTAGCACGGAGTTTGTTGCCAAAGAGCTTAAGTTTATACGAAAACACACACAAAAAAAGGAAAACTCCAATTTCCATCATTCCGCAGTTTTATTTCGCTCTCATGAGAAGTGCGTTTTCCTGTCTTCTATATTCCGAATATGCGAACTGATGCCCTAGATATTTGATTTTCAGTGTCTCTCTAAAAAGCCAGAGACGATTTTTTCTTCTAAGAGTCTTTTATCGTATCCTCAAACATTGCCTCTTCTTTACAGTGTCAAGTGGCATGTGTCAAGATCTTGTAATTCGTTTCTCTGAATTTTTTATGGTTTCACACATATTGTGACACGAAACAAGTCTTATAATGTCACTACTCTTTCAATACTCCTCGCTTGAAAAATATATGCATAATATTGCATTACAGAATGATTTCAAATGTAATTTTTTCTTCAAATAGCTATCCGAAATATGTTGCAGTAATGATCCTTTATTAGAAATCGATATTTTTAAACAAATGTTTTAAAACGTTTTTCTGCTACATTAATAATTAACTTCCAAAACTTTCTGCAGTCTGCAAATTTAATTAGTTTTTCTGACTGCTGTATAGACGGAAAGAGAAAAATTAGAAAAACATTCTGTCCTGAACTCTAAGGGATGATGAATTACAAGCATCTCTCTGAGAAAATAAAACCATTATAAAGGGGAACCATTCTTGAATATCTCCAAGTTTAAACATATTAAAATAAAAATGATAGTTTAAGAGAGAACAATTAGAAATTATGTATTTTATAATATGACTTTTCGTAAAACAATAAAATTCGAAAAATCTTGAAAAGTCTAGTTAATTTTCTCAAACTGAACACGACAATTCATTTTCTGAACAAAAATGAGAAAATAAAAGTTACGAAGCTTTGGCTCTTAACCATGGGGAATTTTCCTTCAAGAGAGGGATTTTAAGATCTTGAGAAGACATTTTTCAGTCTCAAACTGGTCTTTCAGTCTCAAAACTTAATGTGTGATCGAAAAAACTACTGATTTAGAAAAACGAAATCGAAATAATATAAAAAACTGAAAAAACTTCTAATTTAAGCATTTTAGCTTGGAGAAATCAATAGGAATATAAAGATTTTAAAATTTCGGGGAATAACATTCTGATATGAGATGAGAGGAAGGGAATGGAGCAATAAAGAGTAAGAACCACTTATACAAAAACTTGGACAAGATCTGGACAATGTTCTTAAAACTAACCATTTTTGCAGGTTTGAAGATTGCACATTTTCTTCAGAAAAACAATGCATAGAATTCCACAAGAGAAGCTAATTTTTATTCAAGTTGTTGTTTACAGTAAAAGTCTAATTTAAATACTTTATATTATCAAAATGTATTATATTGACTGTCTAAACAACTTTCTGGAACGCATAGTCTCCACAATAACTTAATTAACGCTTTAAAATTATCCATCATTTAATATCTGTCATTTTTTATAACAATTTTTGTTTAAGATTTAATATTGGCAATCAAATTCAAATGCATAATAATTATTTGATACAAACATTAACGACATTCTTTCATTCTTTCTTCAACAACATTCCTTCATGTAAATATATAAATTTATGTAATATAGAAATAGTGTTCTTTCATGAACCTTTTGAAGTCTATGTAACTTAACTATTTACGAATATGATTGAGTTCACCATACTTAAACCAAATGCCTATGTATGTGTACAAAATAATCGGCAGAAATCTATCTAGGAAGAAGACAGCAATAAATATTTCTTTTTTAAATGGATATTCTTCATTTATGTTTAAATTGCATTTTATAACCAAGTAAGAAAATTTTGAATGCCTTGCGTGATGTATGTCTGAAGTTTGCATTCATACCTATCAGTAAGTTTTCGAATAAATCCTTTGATCTTTGTTGGTCATAATCCATTTACAATTCAACATGAAGAGCATGTACTGAGACTCTAATTGTTCTACAGAGCTCCGCGAGTTATTTAAACACTTCATTAGTCTGGATCCTTGCATCTGTGTACATTTGTACGCTGTGTATCAAGATTCTAATATTAGTGGAAAGCATTAGCTTCATGCAGCATTGAATACAATCTCAGAAAGTCTTACAAAGTTCCCTTATGCCATCGGTCTTCCAGCCAAGATTCTGAAATTCACCTATGTTATCGGTCTTCTGGCAGATTCTCCGAATACAATACTTGCCCCATTCAGTAGGATTTTCGTCTACATACTCTGTCTTTGATACATCATTTGAACCATTAATGTTTGTAGTAGTAATATTCCTGAACTAGAATTTGGTCAACTACTTCGAAATTACATTTTGTACCAATTTTAACTCTATTGGTTTATTTATCATTTTATTCCAGTTCCCTTGTGCATATATCTTGCTTAAATCTTCACAAATATTTGTATTTTTTTAGGCTTTTTAAATTAGCTGTACTCGAGATTACAATTACCTTACAATGTCGTATGTAGTAATAATTTAAAATTAGTATACTCTTTAAATTGCAAATGCTTTCTGAATTTTTTTGTATCAAAATTCTTTATCGTTTAGTTTTTTAAATTATTAATAAACCGTTGGGTACATAAGAAAACATCGCTTTTTTGTCTGTGCATATTTTAAGATTTAAAGGTTTGTAAATTTGATTTACTTTCATTGATTTTCAAATTAGTCGTAAATAAATGTCAACTAACTTTACCTACTTTATATGCATAAAAATATAAGAAAATGTAATTAAGCATTTATTTCATACATTAAAAAAACATTTCAGACATGCACACATTTTTTCAGAGTAGAAAACCTAAAACTCATCTATGCCCTTCTTGATATCTATACATCTTCCTGCGCTAGTTAATCGTGTTAAGCAATCACGGATTCCTTAGACCAGATTTTCTTAAACTGTGGGTTGCGACCCCTATAGGGATCGCGGGACCTGCAGCAGGGGGTCGCCAAATATTTTAGACGTTTATATTTCTTATTATAATAATTTTAGAATTACCAAATATTTTTACACAATTTATCTGAAAATAGATAAATGTAAGACAATGCAGACAAAGAAAAAACGAAAACGTTTCGAAACGAAAATTCTGTTTATAATAAAAACATTCATTTTACTTGAAGCTGTCATTTCATCTGTTACTTATTTGAAATTTTCACATTGGTATATGCCTTAAAATTGGAAATTAAAGCTAATGACGTAAAACTGCAATAGTATATTACAGTAAAACTGTAAAAATAGACAGTTTCGCTTACGTGTGTGACGGATTTGCGCAATCCTTATGAGGTCCCACAAAATTTTCGTAAATATTATAGGGTCTTGAAGTGGCGAAAAATATCTCAGTGATAAAAAGGGGTAGTGAGTAAAAAACGTTTAAGAAGGCCTGCCTTAGGTAGATAATATGTAAACTGCGAAAAACAAAAATTGAAAAAATTGGAGCAGTTCTATATCTCCCAATCTACTAGGCCTAGTGACGAAATTCAGATTCCGTCTTTCATCTCTCGAAAGTGCGATTTAAGATATATATTAGATTTATATATAGCATTGTTCTAATATAGGTATTTTGACACAAAATAGGACTTTTCTGAAATGGCATGCCAAGCTTTTTTCCATATTTCGATTCTACGACTCAAATTATGCCTAAAAATTAAATTTTGTAAAATTTGGCTCGTAATTTGCGGATAAATTCAAAAATTTATCTTGGCGAATTTTTTTCAGTTTGCGCCGAGAATAATTCACTTGGCGTACTTCTTAATTTATAGCAACTTATTTTCCTTTCCTTTTTTCATAATGGACGAGCGAAAAAAAGTCATCATTCATATTTTCAAATAATTTGAACAAAGCGCGTAAACCACATTTGGCGTTATTACCGCTCATAACAAATATGGCAAATTTCAAAACGCGCCTGTATGTAAATTCACGTATATCTTGGAAAATTTTGAATAAATAATTCCAATTTTTGGCAGGTGTGCCTAGAATTACGTCTATTTTAAGATGATGTCAAAAACGTAATGGGTTATAATTCAAAATTTTTTTCGAAACATTTATAAAAATTATTTTAAAATACAAATTTTAAAAAAAATCTTAAAAAATGAGCGAATTTTATTTGGAATGAACCTAAATTTCGAAATATGAAACAAAGAATCAAATAAGTTTAATAAATAAAGAGATATTGGCAAATATATGCGAAATTCAGTTAACATTGAGGAGCTAAAATTTTTAAAGCTAATTGTTTAAACACTACTCGTACGATTTCTACAAACCTGGCAGTTTGGTATAATTTGAGTCGTAGAATCGAAATATGGAAAAAAATTGGCATGTCATTTCAGAAAACGCCTGATTTTGTGTCAAAATACCTATATTAGAGTAATGCTATGTATAAGTATAATAAATATGCTAAGTCTCGCTTTCAAGACATAAAAACGCAAGTTAAATTTAGTCACTCAGCCCAGTAGAACAAGAGATACAGAACTACACTTTGTTTTAGTCCAAAGGTCAGAAAGTCTACTAATTTCGATTTGGCATTTTAGTCAATCAGCCCAGTAGAACAAGAGATATAGAACTACACTTTTTGTTAGTCCAAAGGGGCAATTTGCTCAGAAGAACTACTAATTTCGATTTGACATTTTGCATTGATTCACTAAAAGTGTTGTTTCGCTTTTCAAATCGTTGCCACCAAATATTAAAGTCCTGTATTATATTTAAAGAAATTAAATAGTGAAGAACTTGCATAAATGTATGTATGTTTCTCGAATTGTGACAAAACAACTGTACCTAAAGCCATCAAATTTTGAATATTGAAAGTTTCCACCCGAATATGGGCATCTGCAAGCCCAAATTTGAAATTTGGAATTTGTATTATTATCGATTTCATAGTTTGTAAAACTTTAACTAAGGATTTTAAAGCGAGGAATGCGAAGTATTACAGGAAAAGCATTTTTATACCTAGCGCGTGAGACCGTATATCGGAAATTCTAAAGATATGCTCAATTTAAAATTATTTTGCGATATTGCTCTTGAACTGAATTTTATGGTTAAGTGCGAAGAACATGATATTTAATAAATAAATTTAACACACAAAATGTTTAAAAAAACGCCCGTTTGGACGTAAATTAAAATCTAAAACCTTTCAGATTTTTTTTTTCGCAGTGTACGAATGCTGCTTATATAACTTACAAAAAAGATCATTTTTATTTTGACAACGTCCGCAACGTAGTTAAGTCTTATTCCAAGCATTTTCTAGCAAATTTTTAAAAATGTAGTTTTTACCGAAAAGTGTTAATAAAATATTATCTTGTTGCGGCTTCCCAATAACCATAGTTGTTTTTGAAAAGAAAGGGGAGAAGTGAAGCGAACAAATTCGAAGTGAACATTTAATTGGGTTTTAAGTTCAAATGATCCAAAATAAACAGAACCAGATTCGTAGTTAATAGCTGATAAAAGCAACTTTGATTCTTAAGGTCCAGCTATTTCAGCTGGGAAAATGTGCAGAAATCATTTATATATATATATATTAGAATGCACATAAAATAATAATATAAATTGTTTAACACTGCTCGAAAGAATTTAAACAATAGGTAACAGCCTTCTTCTTAATTACCACTCGACTATCGCTAATCGCAATTAGCTTATCCACATTTAGATTTAAAGGCTTTTGACACAATAATTAAAAAGACCAGTAATTTATGCATGATTTAGAAGTGAATTAGGTAATTACAAGAGCTCGTTTGTAAAAAAAGCATAAAAAGAACAAGTCAGGGGTCACGGGGCATACAGGAAAGCGCGAGAAAAAAAAAATTCTACGACTCTCCACAGTTATCGAAGCGTATCTGTATATTCAGTTAAACTTCATCTAAAGGTGAGGGGTTGTTTCTTTTCATCTCAAAATTAAACTCAAATCGTGCTTCCGAACTCTGTCTAAGTTACTTATTTATTTTCATGTTTTTTTCTCTCTGAAGAAACTATATTCCTTATTTTTCCTCTACGCCGCATTTTGAAACAAACTGCTGTCAGTTCACGTTAAATAATTTCTCCCTCTTTAATCTTTCTTCCGGTCAGCCTTATTTTTCCCTTTTTCTCTTTATTATTAGAATACTTCAATCGTCACTCATTAATCTAATTTCCCTTTCCCATGCACATTTTGCTCATCTTTCTAACCTTCCCCTTTCAACAGTATCCTCTCTATTTATCCGTTTTCTTAATTACTAGTCAAAACTAACTATTGTCACAACCACGCATTGCGTCGTCTTACGTTGATAGAAAAATATGTGGTGTTATTTTTTTCCGTAACAAAATGATGCAACTTGATTACTATCTATGCTTGAAAAACGAATTCTAATTTTTCCTATAACTTAAGACTCACAAAGATTTACCCAATTAAAAGTCATGAAATACCTCTTAAAGAGAAGTAGATCGTTTCGGTAGTCTTTGATATTATTCGCCTAACATGTCCAAGGTCTAGCAATAAATAAAACCGGACAGATGAAGAACAACTTTCATTAAAGCTGCCACCTGCCATCACCGCCCGTAATGAATTTTCACATATTTTATTCAGTTTCCCTAATTTTATACGTATTGGATAATTCCCACTGCGTCAACAATTTTCACAAAGAAATAATTTTATACAACGTAACGTCCATTTGAACTGAGGCCTCAACAAGCTATGAAAAGACATTTTCATTAGGACACTAGAAAGTAAGCTATTTCCTGGTATTTGTTACGAGAAGAATTGAAAAGCGTTTTTCTAGTACTTTCCTCAAATCTTCTTTGCCATAAGTCTTCTTTTTAAATCTTTTTCTCAACGCCATGAAACTATCATTTGGAAAAAACAAACTGCTGTTCCTTTCTTTCACGGATATAAACATAAATAATGCCAGAGGTATTTGACTTTTATTAAAATCAGATTTCTATATAGCAATAACAAGGCAAATGTCCGTTCTTGCTTTGTAACTGTGGCTTTTCTGTAATGAATTACAGATTTTTCAACATCTCTCCACTATTGCCTCTCCGCTATTGCCTCCACTATTTCCACTATTGCCTTAGCAACTAAGTAAAGGAGTTAAAGATTTTAACCTTTGATTAGTTTTAAATTTCGTATTTAGATTGTGTAAAATATTAGTGCTTACCACACATATCAGATGTTCCACGAATAGCTGTCGAATAATAAAATAATCTCAGCAGTAGTCGAGAAGCTATGGCATATAATAGAATATATATGTAAATAGCATTGCCACCTTGGTAGGAATATGACTTGTGTGCATCTTAAAGAAAATGATTTTTTATTTGTTTATTTAGCACCATTGAGCAGGTTTCCTACCTAAGGTGTATACCAAACAGAACAATGACTGATCAGCCTATAGATTTCTAATCCAGCAGCCACCAGCACCAGGGTAGGACTGACAGATCAGACGACTCTTCGTTTTTTTCAAAATCCAAAAGTAGAGTTGTATTTTTACTTAAATAATGACGTCTTACATTCAAATGCTACATATAATTCAGAGTTATAAATACGTACTTAATACAATAAAAAAGCTGCTGATTAAATTTTACAAGTAAGTGCTTAATTAATATAATATACAATATATATATATATAATATGGGAAAAGCAATATATGAAAGAATTACTTAAGGACTATAAGAACCATGATCTCCTAATGAGAGAATTACTTAAGGATTGTAAGAACAATGATCTCCTACCTATTTCTATTTTTACGAACTTGCAAATTTTATAATATACATTTGGAACAGAAAAAGTAAAAAAAAATTGAAAATACAAAACAAAACAGTGAAAACCAAAGTTAATCTTTTTTATTTAAAGCTCCAAACAGAACTTCTACTAGTTTCTACTAGTTTTTCTAGTTTTTTCACTCAACAACAAATAGAAAATTTGCCAACTTTCTCAATATATATATATGTATGTATATAATAAAAATAAAAACAAAAATAAAAAATGATCAAAAATCTGAAAGCTTTCAGATTTTACATTACACCCAAAGGGGCGTTTTTTAACGATTTCTGTGTTCTATTTATTTATTAAATATCATGTTCTTCGCACTTAAATCATAAAATTCAATTCAATAGCAATATCGCAAAATAATTTTAAAATGAGCATATCTTTAGAGTTTCCGATACACAGTCTCACGCGCGGGGGATATAAAAATATTTTTTTAGTACAGCGTAGCCATTGCTGGCTTTGCAATCATTGAGTTTCATAATCAAAAATTCGTTAAAGTGTTAGAAAATATGAAATCGATAATAAACCAAATTCCAAATTAGAACTTGCAGAAGCCCATATTCGAAGGACGATCACGTTATTCAAAATTGGTTGGCTCAAGATACCGCTGTTTTATCACAATGCGAGCAACATACATGCATTTATGCAGATTCTTCATTATTTAATTTCTTTAAATATAACACAAGGCGATAATATTTGGTGGCAACAGTTTGAAAAGTGAGATTAAATGTAATACAGACATTTACAGTGAATCGATGCAAAACGCCAAAACGAAATTAATAGCTCGTCTGAGCTAACGCTCCTTTGGGCTAGTAAATAAACAACATAACAAAAATAAATAACTAAAAAAATAAAAATCTGAAAACTTTCGGATTTTATATTACGCTTAAAGAGGCTTTTTTTTAACATTGTGTGTGTTACCTTTACTCTTTAAATATCATATTCTTCGCTTTTAAATCAGAAAATTCAATTCAACAGCAGTATCACAAAATATTTAAAACGGCATATTTTTAGAATTCCCGATACACAGTCTAGCGCGCTGGAGATAAAAATCTTCTTTTTTTTCGTTCTATGTTTCTATTTCTCGCTTTGAAATCGTTCAGTTTGTTAATCAAAAATTCTTTAATGTTTGACAAAATAAGAAATAAGAAATAAAACAAATTCCAGATTCCAAATGTGGGCTTCCAGATGTCCATACTCGAATGAAGGACTCGTTATTCAAAATTGATGTCTCTAGGTACCGTTATTTCTTCACAGTGTGAGAAACATACGTACATTCTTGCAGATTCTTCATTATTTAATTTCTTTAAATGTAATGCAGGGCTCTGATATTTAGTGGCAACAATTTGAAAAGTGAACGGACATTTATAGTGAACCGACGCAAAATGCCATAACGAAATTAATAGTCCTTCAGGACAAATTGCCTCTTTGGACTAATAAAAATAAATAAATGAATGAACGTATAAAGGAAAAAGAGAAAGCTTTATGCAAGGATTGCCTGCTTAGCTAATTGATGAGTATGAATATCGTTCATTACAGAATTGCAATATTTCAAGTCAGTTTAGTAACAGCTCCTTTGGTTTTTAATAGATGGAAAGTCCACTATTCCCAGTACTGATCAGATGGCTTTGTCAAGTGAAGAACTTTAGTAAGACAATAGGAAAAGGTATAATGGTCCGGAGTTCCTTTCTCACCACATTCACAGTCCAGATCTGTAATACCGAATCTATGAAGATATATATGTTTTGAAAGGTCCATGTCTTGAAAGAAAGGTTATCAATGCAGAAGAAAATGCAAACATCTTCGTATACATATAGGAATGTAAACCAAAAGATCGTCTTCCGGTTGTTTCAATATTCCATGTGGATTTCTAATGCTTTATTAAGTGTACGTAGGTAATGCTTTAAAGAAAGAAACTTGGCAATACATGTTTCGGTAAGCTCGCGCCAGATGCTGCTTGCTTAACAAGTTCATCAGCGAGCTTATTGCCAACTAAGCCCATATGGGTTGTGTACGAAATACTGACGTTATGTTGAAGAGTATTTGAATTTCTGGAATTTATGCCCCCATTTGCCTCCAAACTCGATGAATAGTAACTGCATATATGGACCTTTGTGTCGAAACTATAGGAAAGTTGAATAGCGTTCTTTAGTGCCGTCAATTCAGCTTGAAATATTGAGTTGTGATTACTTAATCTTTTTTTTCCGATTGTGTTTCAGGATATCATTTAGAATGACACATAGTTCAGAGCATGTGTCTTCCTCGGTAACTGAGGAAGTCCACAACAAGTATAAGAATCGAGGTCATTCTATGAAGGGTGGCAAAGATAATCTGTCTTTTTAGTAGTCCGAAGGCAAAAAGGGAACATTCTATAGAGTAGTTCAGTCGTAATATACAGGAATGTTCTTCTTCCCGTTCCTCAGTTAGG
>KK121306.1:776510-786705 GCA_000611955.2 Stegodyphus mimosarum
GATATGCATAAGGGCTGTTCTTTGCATGGAGAGATGTTGACTGCGTTCATAGCTAACTAAAGAAGTCGCTCAGTACCAGCACAATGCAAAATGATTCTTTCTGTGACTGTCTGATATCACACTTTTAGTAAGGAAAAAGAGACAGCCCAGTTTTTAGCCATGGTCCCTTTCATGTTATTATTCAAGATTCCAATTCAATTCTTAATATTTTTCAGGTGCGGCAGCAAGAAAAATTGTGATTCGATTGTGAGGACTAGACATTTGATTTTTTTAACTATCTTAATAGAGGTTTCTTTGCAATTTAATTGGGGCTTTCGTTTAAGAGGGGCTACAAATCCTATTTTCGGAATTTAAGTCTTAAAGACTAAAATAGTAATCTTGTGATCTCTTGTTCAAGTGATGAATTTATGAAGACCATGTTGTGCTGTTGATTCTAATTTTGATTTTCCGTTTATAATAAAAATAAAGTCTGCATATGCTAAGAAAGAACAATTAGGTGTATTTTTGAACTCTTGGAGTAATGAATTTGCGACAGAGCATAAGCATGAGCCCTGAGGGCATCCTCGATATAATTTTTGTGTAACAATTCCAGAGCAACTTGAATGGAGCGATCTTGGAGATAGCTCCTTATGAGGTCTAGGAAATCGTCTAGACACCTCATAGTGAACAGATCATCCAGGATGTCTGACCACCACTGAGAGTCAAAATCTCCTTCAATATCTAAACTGATAATCAGGGAGTGTAGATTTTTCTTCTCTGTTAGCTTGAATAACTGAAAGAAGACTCGAAATTGCCTGTTTTGTTGATTTGCTTCTAAGAAAACCATATTGTGAGGGGTTCAGAATATTATTACTAAATAAGAAGTATTGTAATCTGCTCAGGATCGTGTGTTCCAGGAGTTTCCCCAAAGCTGGAAGAAGACAGATAGGACGATAAGAAGATGCTTGGACAGGATCCTTGCCTTTGTTGTGAAATAGTACCACTTCTGCTCTTTTTGTAAATAAAGGTAAGTGTCGGAGTCTCCAACAAATATTTAGCTTATAAATAATATGACAAGGTCAATTACCAGTTCAGATCTACTATTTAGAGGAGATTCAGTAGACTGCCTATGTAATCATAATTATTAAATTTTGTTCTCAGTTTTGATTGCTGTGTTGTATCATTAAGAGGTGGATCATCCTTGAAAAGGAAAAAAAGAATGAATCTTATTGTATCTGTTGGTGACTCAGCTTTTGGAAGTATTTGTGCTGGGAGAACTGCGGGTCTGAAGATCTTGAAATTTTTGTGGCGATTTTGAAAACTGTACTAAGTGACAACTGTTTTTGTGCAAAATTGGCGCCAAGAATTTTGCTTGGCAGTTGTTGTTTTTCGTTTAAAAGCGGCCTAAGATTTTTTATAGTTAACAAAAAGATCACGACGATTGGCAGGGTCAGTTGTGCTTGTCTTTTGAGATTTCGCAAACTTCTGCGATCCGTAAATGAATCAGATCACCAAGAAGGACTAATACGTGACTGAGTCTTTTGTTCGAAATGATTGTGGACATGGTATCTCACAGTATGCTATCATTTGATTGTACGCATTGTCTAAGTCTATTCTTACATTGCATTCTTGGAGGCTCTTAGTGATTGCGCCTATAAAAGAGAAAAAATGTCTCTTTAGTTTTCTAGTTCCTGCATAGGAAGTTTTGAAGCGTGTTCTGAAAAGTACAGTGAGAGTGGCATGTAAACTAAAACTAACAGATTTATGATCACTAAGATGAAACTCACCCATTTTATCATTTCTTCGGATGAGCTGTTATAATTAAATACTTTAGAATGGTTCATCAGCTAATTTTGAAAACAGAGACTCAGTGGTTTTCACGTGGAAGGGGGATTGCAGTTGAGTCTGATGTATCTTCCTCCTGATAACGTTATATCAGATTTGATTGAATTTCTCTTCTTTTGTATTTTGTCTGGATTTTTTAATTTTTTTGTATTTCACAATTCTTTAATTCTCATTTTACGTATTTATAGGGTGTTCTGAAATTTATTTGTTTTGCATTTCACTTATTTTAGGTCTTTGTAAAACTGGTTCTAAATTTCTTACTTTTTTTCTCTCTCTGTATATATACACATATATATCTAAGATTTAACAAAAAATAATAGCTGCTTTAAAAAATAATTGGCGACCTCAATATTAACATTCTAATTTAGTTCTCTCCCCCTAAATTCGCCTGTTCTCCCAAATTCGAGATCATTCCAAATTACATAACACTGCTTGAAAACGGTATCTAAAACTAATATTGACCAATCATAGCTTAGAATATTTTCTGCACCTATGAAGTATAAAACTGAGTCACGAGCATTACGCTTTCCTTTTTTTCCTAGAATTCTACCACGCAAACAGCTCTGAGCCTCTTATGTTTCCCTGCCTGAAATGGTGTCGTAGCTTTTTATCTGTGTATATAAAAATTATTTGTATTCAACTATGATCGAAAAGCAATTTGTTTGCCTAAGAAATCATTTTTGATTTGCTTAAAAATAAAGATGGTGATTCGCCGAAATTAGTTTTGTCAACGTCTTATTCCTGCCTCATTCTCCCAGCCATGTCTACAACCAGAAGTTAAAAGTACCGGATTCATGACTGCACACTTAGTATATTGTATATATATGTATATATATATACCTACATATGCAAGATAGTTCGCAAATAGCTTCTTTCATTTTAATCTGTTTAATTTGTTCTCTGTCTCATTCGTTAAAATTTTCATTTCGAAGATAATGTCTCAATTAAAATCTCATATAACTTTGCAAACATCAATTAAGTTAATTAATGCTTGGAATAAAAAAGAAACTTTATACCAAATACTTAACATATTCCTATCATATTGCAATAAATTCGAAATGAAATGAAGAATTCGAAGACGGCATTTCAAGCTTCGTTCTAACAATAAATAAAAAGTCTTTTCATCGAATATTACATATGAGATTTAAAATCGGCTGTTTTCTTCTTATTGATGATGTTTTACTTTTTACTTATATAGGAAGAATGTCTATCCTTAATACTGAAAATATTCTGAACGCTTTCAAATATTAGGTCATTTCCGAAAGCTTTCTCTATTTATCCCACAAATCGATAAAGAGATATATTTTAAAATAATGATGGCCATATTCCGAACTTAAATGTTTATGGGATTGACAAACTTCGTTTTTTACTGAACAATGAAGGAGTATAAAGCAAGGGAACGGGAGTAAAATTAGCTTATGAAAATGTTTAAAAAATGTATGTGTATGTGTTTTTTTTTACTTTTATTCTTTTAAACAATGCTATCGTCGATATGAAAAATCGATTTTTCGAATCGATTTCTCCTTAGTTTTAGTATAAAGCTTTGTTATCTTTTTTCAAATTATACCAGAGAATTTTGTTAACCTCGTAACTTTGTAGATTTTAAAACCAACAAGTTAAATCATTCTTTTCAATATATAAATATATTTATTTATGTGGTAGAATATTTTAAGCATATGCGCAACTGATGAAAAGCTAAAATTTCTCTAATCCTTAGACTTCCTTTCATCGTTTAATTTTGTTCTTTTGTTTCAAACAGCCTGTTGCTTTTAAGAAATGTACCCAACATCCATTCCAAAATGCAGCTTAAATTTTTAAAAAATGCATTTCTAATAGTTTATAGAAGTAAACGCTTAGAAAATCAAGTTTCCCTGGACCTGGGTTA
This sequence comes from Stegodyphus mimosarum, assembly GCA_000611955.2. Taxonomy (NCBI): domain Eukaryota; kingdom Metazoa; phylum Arthropoda; class Arachnida; order Araneae; family Eresidae; genus Stegodyphus; species Stegodyphus mimosarum. The sequence continues at coordinate 780,220 of KK121306.1, forward strand.
ATTTTGTTGAAAAAGGGGCATCTGAATGACTAAAAATATATAATAGAAAACACGGAGGAAAAACAAATAACGCTGAATATCATTTTATGATTATTTCTAAAATTATGTTATAAGATTATTAACAATATATTTAATAGTTTAACAATTATTTTCTTTCATTTTCAACTCTTCAAAGCTTACTGCAGAAAATAATGCAATGCAATTGAAAGGAAACGAATTTGCTTCAAAATATATTTTATAATTCGCGAATCAGTGATTTCATTGAAGTCAAATATAATATGATTGTCTAGATATAAAGACGGCAAGGTGCTGTTTTATGGATAAATGAGAAAAACTCTTAGAATGAATGTATAAATTGTTATACATATTTACTGAAGCTTATGAGAAACATCGAAATTTCAGTCGGGGAAGCTCTGTTAGAAGGTTTTGAATTTAAACGTATTTTTCGTGAACAATACAACCAATGGGTATAAAGGTATTAACTTACTAAAAGTAATGTCAAATCCGTGAAGAAAAATAAATTATATTTATTTGTTCCTCTAGAAAGAAACTAATTTAAAGGCAATCAGTTTCAGACAGCTTTCAAATACTATTCCGACTATCAGGGGAAGGAGTACATATACTAAATATTTTCATTTGAACTGTTCTGAACGTTTACTGAAGTATTGACCGTTTATTTAACTATGACGCTATGGTTTATATAATTAAACAATAATTTTTTAATCTTAGGTTTTGATTGAAACATGCTCTGCGAATTTTCCTCTAAAGCATGTTGCAAGAGACAAAACTGATCATTTATAATTGTGAAGTGTATAAATACTGCCTTAAAATTAATAACTTAACGACTTTAGCTCACAGCTGTAGATAGAATACTGCCCACTCTTACTGAAATTTATTAGAATTTCATGCATGCGTAATTATAACTTTTAATTCGATATAAAATTCAATTTCAAAATGGTTATATCATTCAGAACATACTGCGCTTCTGATTACCCTTTATTCATCCCAACGCACGCGTCTTTTAGCATGGAAATGAGCAGCAAGGCTAAAATGGAATTAATTCATTACCATTCGGTATCAAATTTCTCGGATATGCATTTCATGTTTTACTAATAACTCGTTCTCGATGCGAAATAATTCGGTATAATCAAACTAACAGAATAAGCAAGAATGAATACAAATTACCATAAATAGATGCAAGTAATCATAATTCCCTTCTTTTAAATAAGTAGGATAAAATAAAACTTATATCGTACTAACGAATCATTAGTCATTACCTTTCTTCATTATTTCGAAGAAAAATGGAAATATATCCTATTACATATTCCAAAAAAAGAGCATGTTATACTCGTGTCTGCCTAGATAACTTTGCACTTACGGCCCGGATGTGATCTTTTAACAGCTAATTTGCCTAAAGGAGTTTCATTTATGCTGCACAGTAGTACACATCTGCACAGCAGTGCAAATGTTACGATCATGGAGTGGTTTAATGTAATCACAAGAGACTGAGTAGTTAATCATGTGAAATGGACAGAAATTAAATTTTCAGGCTCTTTTCTTGATAATGTGTGTTGATTCACACAAAACCATCATGTGATGTAGTCTTAAATCATTTAGTATAAGATGAAAGAGATGACCTGCACCAATAGCCAAACAGTATACTGAATAATATAATATTTTGATGAACGAAACGCCGGTATGAACACATGAAGACATTTAAGTAGTATACATTTAAGTAGTACTTCATTTATTTTTGAAATACAAAATTTGCTTGCCAAGGAAAATTCATCAATAACAAAACTCCCAGTAGTTTCACGGTGCGAAGAGAAGCTATCTTACATTTGAGCTATTTTCCTCCATTAAAAATGTAATCTCAATATCTTACATTAACATTTTTATCCCTCAAGCTCCCCATTCCATTAGCCCATCCATAAAAAAAATACCGACTATTTAAAACAAAATTTCTAACGATTTGACGTTTTGTTTTACCGGGACTAGCAATACCAAATTCCATTATATTCATATACTATCTTACGAAAGCTAAGCAATCGATGCCAATTATGAGCTTCAAAACTCATGTTTCGCCTTCATTTCTTAAAGTAACATTTTCAAAAATCTCTTGATAAATTTATTACTTTAACTGCAAATTATTTTCAAGTTTCTTAATGCAAAATGACATCACGGAAAGAATATTTAACCTTCTAGTTTTCATAAACATTTGTGTTTTGGGATAACTCTCACAGCAGGTTATTGAATAATAATTAAATTATTTATATTTACGAAACACTTTTAACGAAGAACAGAGTAAAGAACTGGTATTCAAGCATTAAAACATCACGAATTTTCTCCTAGCTTATACCACTGTTTATCGTAAGAATCTTCTGTCGAACTATTCTCCCACCGTGAAAACGTGTGACCGGTATTTTACTTTCTTTCTTTCAGGGCGAGTGAGAGAAAGAAAAGTAAAAGGTAAGAGACAAATTCAGTAACGAGATCTGTGTTTGCCCTCCCCTCTTTCTTCTTCCCATATCTCCAAGAAAATGCGACGAACTATTTTTTCATGCGCATTTATTTCTTTATCAAGAAGGAAGCGGAGTTAAAGAGAAAAGAAAGGTTACCTTGAGACAGATATTCAATGCAAAAAAAAGTAAATATTTTATTCTATGTATTGAATAGTCTTTATTTTCACTTGGAAAAATCTAAGAAATTTATATTCCTTTTTTTCTTAACGCATTTAGCCATTACAATAAAACAAAAGGATTTATATGATTAAGGTGAATTTACATCCATATTAAATGCATTGTTTGAAACAATTTAAGAGTGTTCTCCTAAATAAGCATAAATTTTGCATTTGAAGAAATAAAAATTTCATTCAGTGATGAATAAAATACGTAACGGGTTTTAAGGGAATGAATTTCATCGACTTTTCAAATAATTACTTTTTTATTTGTATACACTGATTATGAGATAACTATCATAATGGCTTTGAAATTTGTTATTTTTTTAAACCATATATAACTGACGATTCCTTTCCGGATATTCTGGGAACTCGGAAAATATATTCATCCCCCACATTCTGTCCCCTACATTCTCAGAATGTGGGAATAAATTTTTACGATCCGCTTTTAAAATTGTTACCGAACTGCACCGAACATAAACAAGCACTTTTAATCATTAAACATCGGCATTGAATTTTCAGGAATTTGTATATTATAGGTTTCTTTTACTATTACAGTTTAGGAAGTACATAAAGTGGATTGTAAGCTTAATTCTGATTTATTTAATATACTGGATCAAGGAAAGTGTATGTTTATGAATAAAATTCCCATAAAATGTTTCGTTTGCAAAACCTATTTTTAATTAATTTGCATAATTGTAAATTTTATGATTTATTTGCTGAAGCTGCATGTAAAACGAAATAAAAACAGATAGTAAGACAAACCTGGTAAATATAAAAAACAAAGTTAAAATGTGTTTTTAAATGCAAAAATAATTTATTCTAAATAATTCATTTCATTTTTTCTATGAACTATATTTATTTGTTAATTTTTTATTGAGAACGGCCAACGCTCACAAATGAGACGGACACTAATGTCGTCGAAGACAAGTAGTCTCTTTCAGGCTCACAGCTCGTTTGGAAACACGATTGTTGTAGGGTGTTTTTATGATTATTTACAGTATAACGGTAATATAAGCCAGCGGAACTTAAAAAATACTTCAAGGAAGAATATCACCATTAACTAAAACCCGTATAAAATTTTCAAATGCATAATTAAACGAAACGATAAACCTTCATTATAAAATATTAAGTAACTAAACACTGCATTGTTACTGGAGTTAACAAAATTATTTCGAAAGCTAAATAACTAAACCTGATATTTAACAATTTTTTTCCTGATTAACAAATTTCTGGAGGAAAATTTTAAATAATGATTTAAATTTTGATGAAATGCAAATCAGTCATTAAAGTTATTAATTCCAAACTTTAATTTCCTAACCGGTTCATTTGGAGAAAATTAAAAATGCATTTTTGTACCTAACTGGTGAAACAATGATTCTCTTCTGAAATCCGAAATTCTGATATCAAAGATCAGTCATGATCTAGCAATCAAAGTGCCAAATGCGGAATTTTAATCTTTTGCTTAAAAGTATCGGTCGTACGTCCGTCTCGGCTCTCTGCAATACCATAGGTACCTTTAAGCCCAAAAAGCGGTTTGCCGGTATTTGCTGACTACAATTTCTCTTTCTTGTCGCAATCACCCTCCGGGTCATGGATTGTTGCAAGACTGCTTTACCATTAACGCCTCGCCAACACACTAATATAATTTCTTGAAATTTCTATTCGCGTTTTTGCCCTTTACTAAAATGTTATAATTTTGTTTCATTATTTTTTTAAGTGTAATTGCTCATCAGTGTTCCAGACTTTCCGGTCAGTTTCGACTGAAACGACACGAAGACAAGACTAGACAATGACAAGAATTTTATATGTTTTCATATTCAAAATTATTACGATATATTTTCACAAGAAATGATTGCTTTTTCGAGTAGGAGGCTTTTGTAAATTAACTTTGAAAAACATGTACGATAACATTACTTCTGAAAGATAGCTGACCTCTTTAACTTAAATGAAAATTAAGGCGCTTACAAATAAGTTTTATTTAATTGTATGAAAAATGTAAAGTGATTATTTTTAGATGCATAATATTATTCGCTAACTATTGTTGTTGCTATTGTTGTTGTCGTGTCTATGATAAAGCTTATTCAAACAGTGCCATAGGCGAAGATGACAGGCCTAAAAATCTGCAGAATTCGGTAACTATTTTAGAGATACATAATCAAACTAGAAAATTTACTTTTGAACGTAAGAATAAATCTATGTAGAATTTCAAGGTCCGAGCCCTATAGAATAAGCAAGATTTCCTTTTATTTAATTCCACCTATTTAGGCAATGTCGGCTCAATAACTTAAAAATGTTATCACAATTGCTTTTGTGCACGAGATTAAAGAATATCAACGCAATTACTGTAGTAGAGAAAATTCTTAAGAACAAATCGCTTTTGAAAGATAAAGCGATAATATTAAAAGCTCCTAATCTTCGCCCAAAACTGTACTTCTCTTCATAAATCTTCTTACCTGAAAATTCCGATTGAAATGCGGAAATTAATGTGTTGCTAGGCAACGCTCGATACAAAATAAGAAAAGGTATTAAATGAAATTCTTAAATACGATAAAGGTTTACTTTGAATATCGCTGCTTGCTGCAGCACTGTAGTATATCGAATGTTTTTATACCAGTGTCTGATAATTTTATGTATACCACTAGCTACACTAATAAATTTTTAATTTCTTTCGAAGCTGCAAAACGTCTGTTTCAAAATGATATACACTTTCTAACAAATATAATACTTCCATTATTGATAATTGAATGTCAAGTGAACATCATGAAATTGCGATAAACGCAAGAAATGCATAAATATTATACGTTTGCAACTGAATAGTTAACTTAGTCCTACTGTACACAGTAACAAACGCTAAAAGTATAAAGTATAGTGTCAGAATACATCTGGTATTCTAGCAGTCTTCGACAAAGGCAAATCTCAAACTAAACATTAAATTCAGGTCTAAATTACGAACATTTAATAAATAGTGTAGCCATAAAGAAGTAATGTCCTATAAGTTTTGCTGAACAAATCTGAAATGCCTGTTTAGTATTTCGGAAGATCCGAAATTTTATGCAAGACTCGTTTAGTCAAACTGCCTATTTCTCTGTTTAGCAGCTAAAATAGTCGTGCAAAGGAGAATATAGTTGCCCTTTCATTGAAAACTGCCCTGTGGTCTACTGGGTGAATATGACTTCGAAGAAGATTACATTCTCTGTAAAAAATTTGTTCCGCTTTCGACTGAATCATTTGAAAGAAACGGCGGGAAAATTTATTTGCTGTCAGAAAGCAAATTTTCGACCTTTGACAAAAATGATATTATGCAAAAGATTTCAGAAAAGAAGCTTATATAAAAACAAATCTTTCTTTTAGTCTTTCCTATTGTAAAAGTTAGGAAACTGCACTATTTGTTGGGGTCATAATCAGTGAAGTCATTTCACAGATCATTCATTCGGTGCTAATGAATAGATGATGCTTTGAAAAGTATATACTTTGGATAGATTTGGCTCAAATAGTGGAAACGACCAGAGGATGTAGAATTAGAACAAATGAAAATTTAGGCGTAAAATTCTTGCTGTGAACTATTGAGGGCGGCCGCAATTTAGAAGTCTTCCCTTGGGTAGTTTCGGCTCGAGCTATTGTACGAATTACTTTTAAACTTGATAATCTCTACATATAATAAAACAAAGTGCGTGTGCGCGCGTGCGTGCGTGCGTGTGTGCGTGTGCGTGTGCGTGTGCGTGTGCGTGTGTGTGTGTGTGTGTGTGTGTGTGTGTGTGTGTGTGTGTGTGTGTGGGTGTGTGTGGGGGTGTGTGTGTGTGTGTGTG